>CANSGD010000766.1:0-145011 GCA_947645195.1 Patellifolia procumbens | reverse complement strand
CCCTTCAAAGTGGTTGGGAAGTTCCCACACCACGTAGCATCGTCCACTACCTGAATATCCATTCAAAGCTCAGATGTCAATGATCGTCAGGACATGTCTGACCACTGAAGGGTTCAATCCATCGGAGTTTAACCTTTTGACAGAGGTGGAGCCCCCATTATCCCAGTCGAGAAGGGAGTCGGTCAATCAATGCGCAAAGCTCCCATCCTCTTACCAACCGGCATATCTTCACACCCCCATTCCGGAAAAGGCGGCCCAAAGGGACTTGGCTGGAGTCCTCAGGCGGTACACATTCGCTTGGCTTACTGTCTTTTTCTCGATTACGAAGGAGCAAGGTGACCGGGCCACCCACTCACGTATGGGAGAGTACTCTCAAAGTAGAATCCCTTAAATCCGAGGTGGAACTTGCAGCCGACTGCGTGGCAGCCGCTCTTTTAGCCTGAACCCAACCTTTGCATCCGTCACCATCCCACGCTCACCTAGGGGTCGACCTCTTGAGACCGCACCACAAGATTCCTATCTAATCTCCTTGGATGCTCACTACGGGCTGGACGTTTGGACTCACCAAACGTGACTGCTCCGAATGGCCAGCCCCCCCCTGCCACATCCACTTGTGTAACCGACCACGTAAAAAGTACCTTGCAACAGGTGCACCATTATGCTGAAAGAACAACATATCGCTCTTAACCTGCTGCTGAACAACTTCTTTGCGACTGTTGGATTGACAGCCGTTCAAGGCGTTTACCAAATGAGTTGCTGTCACCGAGGCGTTCCATGTTTTCTTCCAACATTGGCTCTCCTCTTCCCAGACGAGGTCCATCTTTCCCCCTGCTGGACGCTTTTCCTCCTCTGTATCTTCGACCTGATATCGATGACTCCGACTACGAACTTGATTGGACGAATGACAGTCTGTCATCTCTACCTCTCCCCACAGACGACACTAAATATTGTTAGCTGCGGATAGCTAAGTTATTCATCCAACTCGTGTTATCGAGTTCTTTCTGAGGCTTGTGTAGAGATGAGGGCAACAACGAGTCCGAACCTAGAAACAGGAAAACCAACACAGGAGTGTAGTTGGTTCCTCCTCCGATGCTTAAGTCAGTATTTATGGAGAGAAATTCGACTATATTCCGACAGAGTAAATTTAAGAGTTGGAGAAATTCACCTTTTTCCTGATTTTGAGGGACTATTATTATATTTGGAGATAGAGCACTACAAAATGGAGGGAAATGATTGCCAGGCAATCACCAAGCGACACTTGTCATGGTTTCATTGCCTTAATGTCCTTATCCAATCATTTGCTGCCTTTCATTGGAACTTTGGGCTCTGATTATTCTCTCTTTGGATAATAAATGGGCCTTATTCTCAGAAATGGAAAAGCTCATAAAGCTCCTCTTTGTCTATGCATGTGTCATTCTTGGATTTCCGACACGTGGGCATTCAATCATTCGATCCACGTGTCATACAACAATGGAGACAGTAGCTGCTTTCAAATGGTGCACGTGTCATGCCCTTGTTACGTCACAACAAAATCGAAACGGAAAATTAACCGCAATTAACTAAACCAAAACCGAAAAAATTGCAACCACCAATTTAACTGAAAAATTAACCGAGCCAACCGAACCGCTTAACACCCCTACCTGTGGCAAGATAGTGTATAGGTTGGCAAGACCCGTCCTAACTCGATCTCTCTTTTTCATAGATCTTGATGACTTGTCACAACGTTAGTGCTCTATCTTACCTCTTTGTTATCACTTACAATATGGTTTAATAAGAACCTTAGCGAGAAATGACTTTGAAATTCACTTAATAAAGGGTGTGGCTTTCACATATGTGCAAGAATTCCACGTGTTTAAAGCAAGTGATTCAAAACTCACGATTTGATTTTTTCAACATAATTTTGGGCATGTTCGGTCGCCTCGCGGTTTTCAATTTTTAGGTTTTGTATTTGACATCAAAAAAAGTTTATGTGTCAAATAAAGTATATACTTGACTTTTCTTGTGCTTACGACTTTGTCTCGTAAACACAAAAGTATTGTACGTGCTTTTTGGAAAAGATTAGGTTCAGATTTTTTTACGGGAAGAAAAGTTCTTTCTATGATCTTATCAAGGTATTCTCTACTTCACTGGGATTATGTAAGGCGATTATTATCTCGTAGAAACTTCCGATAGGAATAAAAGGAAAAGCGAAGGGTTCAATCTCAGCGGAACAAATCAGAAAAAACTCTTTCTTTTCTTTTACTTACTATTTAATACAAAATATACAAAATAAAAAGGTTCGATATACAGATAAACAAGAGAATATCGATAATCCTTGCCCCCTAATGCGGCGGATATATCTGAGCAACCAACGAAGTGGGCACAAAATTTTTTTATGTTCTAATTATAACTTTCCTAATTTTCTTTGAACCATACTTATCAAAACGAAAATTCCTTCAAGAAAAAAAAAAACTATTTTAGTTATTTAACTATCTTTCATATATAGACATAGAATAAATAAAATATTAGTCAAACTTATTGAAAATGATGTTTTACAACTGACAACTAAAAGTGAAAACCAAATATGACAACGAACCAGGATTCCTCAACTTTTTAATGACGTGGTTAAACTGAAAATTGAAAACAAAATATGAGAACGAACGGCCTCTAAGAAATTTGTTTCCTCATCTTTTTAGAAACAAAGTCCTTTCTAACAAAAACATTTTTCAAATGAGGACTATCTCTCATACATAACGTAGTTACAATCTTCATTAACCATACATTACATCCAACACCCACACAACATCAACAGCCACCCCTAATCCACCCAGGTGCTCAGTCCTTAACCTAATTTAGCTTGATATTGCACCTACCGATGCAGCAATTTCTTCCAATAACTCTTTCTGTTCCATAGTAGCACAAGACTGCAAAAGAACCATGATTGAACTAATTTAATTATCACTTTGTCCACATTTTATGTGTCTAAAAATAAGAGCTTCCTAGCAAAAAAAAAAAAAACATACCTTGAGGCATCATAATACTTCTTAAAGCGCAACATGTAATTCGTCATTTTCATAAAGATGCAACAATTTTAATTAACCATTTAGAATACACACTTTAACCATTAACCATAACAACTGCTTATTCTAACAGCTGACATTAATACTAACGATGGCTATAAAAAATTGTAGCCATCATAATTAGTTAATATTAACCTCCTGTTTTTATAGGCTAATTATATCCACTGATTTAATTGATTTAAAACTTTCGACAACAAGAAAATGGCTTCCGCAAAACAGATTGTTCATTGAAGATTTCATATGCAAGTTATCATCATTTGATCACTCCTGGTAACTTATTATCTCTAACTTCTACTCATTTTGAATTAAAAACAACTGAACTTTGATTGAATACTGATAGAGCCAAAATATAGCCTAAATCTAGGGCGTAAATTCATCTCAAAATTTTCACCTTAACAAATAGCCTTACATTTGGGTGGTTTAAATTTGCAATATCATTCTCTTATAGCTAAATCTAAGATCTTTATTATAAATTACTCATCTCCATTATAAAATTTCTTCTGTCATTCCAGTGCTTCGCTGGAATACCAGATGATCTCCTACCTTGATCCTAAAATATGGCTTTATAGACTTCTAATATGACTTTTAAATGCTTCAATCGTTGCCCTCTGTAATTAGGGTTTAATCTCAATTTGTATAAAATAGATGAACTGAACTGAATAGTGATAGTGGGTGTAAAAGTATGGTCCAGTTCTTGAACCGAATAGTGATATGTGAGCGTAAAAGTATTGTAAAGAACTGAATTAAGCTAGGAGAACAGACCTTTACTCATGTAAGTCATGATCATATTTTGGCATCACCCACGAATAAATTAACAAAGTTCCCTAAACCATCAATTGAATAAAAGATTTAGAAAAAGAAATGAAGATGGATGTTGTCATGGAATATAGGGGATGGAGAAAGAAACCGTCAAGGCGTCAATGCTTAGCATTTTCTTCTTTTTAAAATTTTTTAGGTCAACTTATTTAATGGTCAAGATCTCTTTATAAGTATAAAAGGCTAAGATTTCACTCCTTTAAAGATTAGTTTGAACATTTTTCTTTTATATTTGTTCCAAATTAGTTTGGCCTTCATTTATGGCATGTCCCACTATTACTATATTATTTTTTTACACTTGTTTGATCTCACACTTTACCTTTATGACTAAAAATATAGCCAACCATCTCTCTCCTATGAAAAAGTCCTACCTTACTTCCTATACATCTACTTTTACATTTATCACTAATAAAATAACATTTGATAATCACACTATAACTTATTATCTTAAACTACGTGCCCAATAAGTATTCAGATCTTTCCTAGGGGAGGGGTAATCAATACTCCCCTGTAACGATTTATTGAACAACAATTGATTTTGGACGTATTTTTAGGAAGTGATTTAAGGATATAAATGAACACATTAATTAAAGTATTTTAAACATTAAAATAAGAGATTAGAGGTTACCATCTTAAAAATATTTTAATTAATTTATTCCTTTCTATCCTTAAATTTCTCCCTTAAATGCATCAAACCGTTACGGAGGGGAGTACATTGGCTCAATTTGAATGTAGCATTGAAAAAACTTCCATCTATATAAGCATTAAATACATTTTCTATAATGATATTAAGTTTTGAATTTATCAAATCTTGCGACAATTAGTATTATTAGTAATTCTATGTTAATTAAATTTCACCTTTAGCTTTTCATTAGGGACTATACCAATTTACAATCATCAATTATGATAAGTCAACATTTACAATGAGATAAATCTAAAAGCATCTTATATAGTAATATTTGGTTTTTAATATATTAGTTGAAATTATAATCAAAGTAAGGTATTTGGTACTTAAACAAATTGTTTGCAGCAAATATGGGCGTCAAAGTATAAAAGAAGCATACCTGGACAACTGTCTCTATATCACCCTCCAAAAAGGAAGTGAGCTCAAAATTCATTTTTAATCGATGATCCGTGACCCTACTGTCCTGAGGAATTAACAATAAATAAAACACCGATCAATCTTAAAATGAGGTACAATTGCAACTACAAGGACGGATGGCAAAGCTATTATACTTAAATATTAGGAAAAATGTCACAAAAAAGCCAACATTTGGTCCATCCGCTAAAAATGATTCATCCTCTTGGTATTTTTGAATAATGCTAATCTTGATACGCATCTGTTTTTAATGAGTCAAACTCGATTATAACTAGTATTAACCTTTCTAACAGGTTAAAGTGACACATGGTCTTATTGATTGACGTTTTAATTTTTTTTCTATTTTCAATTGGGTGAGGAAAAGGAAAAAATTTAAAAATAGTAATCAAATAACTTACCAATAAAACTGGTTATAGGTCACTTGTTTTGTTAAAAATACATTGGCATTAAAGTTAGACTTGTTCAGAATTATCAAAGGGATGACCTATTGCTATGACGGCCAAACGTTGTTGATTTTAAATTTTTTGACAATTATGTTTCTCTTATCATGAAGTAATTATCCAAATGTGGCTTACTTAAGGGAGAGAAGCATTTTTCTCGTTCAAGGATAGGAAGATAGTTGCCATACTAGACCTCCCATAAGTCCGTAGCCAAACGACAAGTAAAGACCCTTTAAGGGTAAGGAGAAGGGTTTTAGATATGGAGAAAGGTAAAAGAAATCCCCACCGCTCAAAATGCCTCTAGTATGGTTTGAGAAAGACAACCTCGTACTAGGACTATGTTAAAGCATTTGCTCGGTAGAAGGAGAAGCAAGAATTTCAAGTAAATTACATATGGCTACCTGTATCATATTGTAATTATATGTTAGGTTTTTACACGAGACCTAGTTCCAACCTAACATGTATTAAAGCCAATTAGCATTCCAAAAAAAAAGATTTTGTAAGCAAACTGTAATTGGTTAAGTTATGATGCCGAGCTAGAGTATGCATTCACCAGGAGCAAGAACATTTGTTGGCATGCTTGGAATGGGGATAATAAACTAAGAGGGTATTAGGAGAAAATATACAGGACAGAAAAAAGGCAGGAAATGGTGGTAGATAAAATAAGGTACTGATAGTACCAGAACATGAGGCAATTCAGCCTCCTTTTGAGGTGGTAGTTTGCCGCCTTCTTAGGCAGTGTACTATCCCAAAAATTAAAAATTTACAATCCTTACCTCAACCCCTTTTAAGAACAAAATCTCATCACGTTCTCTTCACTTTGTCAACATTTCCCTGTTATTGATTACCCATATTCTAGCTTGATCCTTTATTGAACTGCTCCACATTTGTTCACCATTTTCAAACTTGACTTTACTAGATAATATAATAGTGACAATTTAACACAATTTATGACCAACATGTATGCAATGAAAGATTAAAACCAACTAAAAGAAAATCTTACATGTTGGAATCCTCCCCATCTCATATTGAAACATAAGGATCCTATACTTGACTGGAACCCTCCCATGTCATATTCTGAAGGATAAATTGATTTCTAAACATATATACTTGACTCCCAACATAGATGTTGGAAAAACGATTTTCTCTAAGCATTTGAAAAACCTGGAATACACCTCCATATAGAGATTGCCATACATCAAAGGATAATCACTCCTAAAGATCCTAACCGTGTCACAAACGAAAACTCGTTAATCACGTATGAGAATGTGGTGGTAATGCCATTTGTTCACACAATTTCAAATTTATGCGTAACAAAACAATAGAAAGTTTAATTTGTCAATACTTGCATCTTTCGTTCATTCCTTATCTGCTTTGCTGCTCACGCACCTTCATTTCATACCTCAACAACATTTGTATTAATAAATATTTTCAAACCACAAAACCTTTAGACAGAAGAACATCAAAAGAGAATATCAAGCAATTAACCAGGTTAACTTCAGAGTGATGTCTTGGGTTTCTACAGAGGTATATGAGGGACACAAACAATCCTCAACATGATGAAAGGCGGAATGTAGATTAGATCTATCAGCTCTTCAAAGTTCACAGACACAGACAATTATAACCTCTTCATTGAGGTGGTAATAGCAACCCACTTTAAACAGTTGCTTTCAAAACTCAGACTTGGATGGGCTCCTTGAACAAAATTATTGTACCCAGATGTTGTTGCCAGTCAGCTATATTCTAGGACTCACTTATTCGATACTGGGAGGTAGGTAGAAGGCAATTTGACCCTTTCCAAAGAAGTGTATGTTCATTTCCTTTCACCAAATATGGGAGTTTCTACACAATCATGACTGCTTTTTCAGGTGTTCCAGAAAAGTACTCCATCAACAAAAATAAACAGGAGAAAATTGTGCTTTCAGTCTTTCTTCTCGTATTGCGTAGACGCTGCTTCTCCACTCAGTACCATTTTCTCTTCAAGTCCACCTATCTCATGAGTAAGTCGGTTTATATTTCTCTTTGAAAAAAGGATCATAATCCATACCTGATTATTCCAATGTACCAGCATATGGGCATCAATTTTCATAATGACACTAGGCATTGAAATTGTGGTCACATTTTTTCATAATGAATTAGCTTACTAGAAGAGGTAGTGTAGGTACTTCATAATTAGTCTTTTAAGGTAGCCTCAGACAAAGATAATGAGAGAGGGAAATATAAATTAGAAAATGCTATGAATAAGGGAGAGTCGCCAAAGAGAAAGGCATCATGAAATTAATCATTAATCATTTTGATACGATTTCAAGTTAGAAGATTCTCTCTCAAAACTTAAACTCGAGATTAACTTAGTTTAGAAGAGGATTAGCTCAAAGCCTAAACTTAGAGTGATCACTTGGTTAAGAGATTAGCTCTCAAAACCTCCTAATGAAGGTGATTAACTAGGCCCAATTATGTTCCTACAGTATTATTTCAAAGAAAGCAAAAACTTAGAACGGTTTTTAACTTTTGTGAAACAATAATTAATTTTTGATTGATCAACTATGAAAACATAAACTTCAGGCTACATGGCTTATAAGCTCTTGCAAAAGTTTGCTTCATCTTGTGGAGCATCTGAAACGAAAGGAATGGCATTGTGTTCAATAACTCCAAGCTCAACATTCATCGAATCTTTAACCGAGGCCAGTTTTACAATCATGAATGGATAATGCGCATTTTCTTTGATGACAAAGCACTCAATCCCTCATACACGGACTCCCCCTCCCCTTATCCCCTTCCCCCTCCGGTTCTCAAAGCTCAATCCTTGTTAGATGGACCCCACCCCCTATTGGCTTTATCAAACTAAACTTCGACGGCTCCGTAAATGCATCAGTGGGCTACATCATTAGAGATCATCAGGCAAGTCTAAGCACACAACTTGTGAAGCACTAGTGTCATTGTGGCCGAAGCAACAACGCTCCACAAATGACTCATTCAAGCGATCAAACTAAATTACCAAAAACCTGATTATTGAAGGAGACAATTTAGTGGTCATCAACGCAAGTTAACCACCCATGGCAAATTGCCAACATCATTGAAGACATAAACAACATCTCTTGAAGACAACTCAGAAGTTCAAAATTCAGCATCTCTATAGAGAAGCCAACAGAGCGGACTGGATAGCTAGTGTAAGACACCTAATAGTTGATTTTATTTGTATTAAAAAGTGGACTCACAATCGTTATCCCCAATACTCTGTAACAATGCTTTAGGAGTTGCAGCGGAAGGTCTCCTAAACATCCAACTCTTCCTTACCTTTATTAAAAAAAAAAGTCGACATGGTTTATATAGGTTACAACTTATCATATTGTCAACACAAATACAAATGGGAACCATTAAAAATATAAATATTATTTAAAAAAAATGTCACAAAAACTGCCGAAATTCAGCACATTTTCTTGTCTTCTATTTTCAAGCTATTGGACGACCTTGATTGCCTAAAAGACCAATGGAATTTGAAAGTAGGCTTTCCGAAGTTTCCAAAACACTAAGGAACATCTCCAATAGACCAAAATAAGCGAATGAGGAAAGGCCCCTCTCGGGAGCTGAGGTGATGAAACCTTTCCCCATGGAGGAAATCTCCTAATTGGCACCTCCCTCCATATACCTTTAGGGTTGGATTTTGTGTTTAGATTTTTGATGGTGGTGCTAGTATTAAGGCTTTAGTTTTGTCACCCTTGTTATGTGTTAATAAAACCATCATGAATCACTCCCTTATCAAACTGCTAAGGACCCAGCAAAAGATGGCATGCAGTCATAGGGGTCACATTTCACATAATCTCATCATCATAATTACTGATCGAGAAAGAAAGTAAGATTATTTTTCGTATCTTAACCTCATTGTCATCATCTAACCATCTCAATCTGTATGGTCTTGGATGCTCTGGTGTTAGTGAAGCAAGCTGCTCCGCTAACTTTGTTGCTTCCCCATCAACAATCAACGAACATAATTTGCATTTCACCATGGAGTGAAATAATGTCTCTCTTTGCGCCTCCCTCTTCACCACGCCATTAGCATGAAATGCTCCACTCAATACCAAGGTTTCTTCTTCCATTACAGGTGCACACATTTCATCTTCATTCTCCCTTTCTTCATCATCAGATTCGAGCTCCACAAGGCTTGATTTTCCGAGCTCATCTATCTCTTCCATGTCACAAATTGTAAGGAGTACTAGTTGCACAATTGGCTAAGTTTATCATTATCATCCACAGTTTCCTTTCCTTTCCTTTCCTTTCTTCTTAAACTTTTTAGGAGTTTCGGCCTTCTTAGAGCTATTACCAGTTTTACCACCACAACTTTGATTAATTAGTTCTAAAAGTGTAAAAGGCTTTGGAAAGGACTTACTTGCACTAGACTTCTTTTAATATTTGTCAATCTTGATGGCCAACTTGCAAACTTCATCGAAAGTAAGGTAAGGATACATCTCCACCTTCTCTATGATATCTTCATAAAGACCTCCCATGAAATGCGCCATAGTAGTTCATCGAATTCCGGTGCATATAGAAATTATGGGAGCCCGCCGCTAAACGATCAACGATCGGACCAGATTGGTCCTAATAGCTTGGCCGCCTCATGAGAGGCTATTCCTCTCGGAACAAAAGCATCAAAGCCTTCCACTTTGTTCTTCAACTACTCTCCACTTCACAAACGACGAAGAGGCTCACAAACTCCCTTGATGTATTCTTGCACCGGCTGTTATAAAGTTGACCATTTCACGTATTGATTTTGCTTGTAGTTTTACGAAGCAAACCTCTTCCTTGGCTGCTTCTTAAGTTGCAGCCAGTTGAGATTTTGGACTTCTCAGCTCGAACTATGTGCTTTTTGACACTGTCTAGCCAAATTAAAGCATATTTAGTGAGCTTCAATGCCTACGGGTCTCCGTAAACTCAAAGAATCGTTCCAAAGAGCGTTCCGACTCCAAGTAAGCCTAAGAACCATCAAAACTGAGGAACCTCAATCTTCATCGCCCTCTCATTCATCTTCGAGCCTCTTTTATTTTCTTCGGTATTCTTCTTCGTAAGACTTCTAATGTTAATTGAGCTAACATATGTTGTAAGACTGTTAACACATGAAGTCTTTGTTTATTCTTGCATTAACATCCATTTGATCTCTCATATAAAAGGTTAGCTCTTAAAACTAAAATTTTTGAGATAAAATTATTTTAGAAGAGGATTAGCTCACAATCCTAAACTAAGGGGTGTTTGGTTCAAGGTATTAGTAATGGGGTTGGAATGGAATGGAATGGATTCGACTCCACCCCAATGTTTGGTTGGCTTTTTTGCAATGGAATCTCATACATGCGGGTATCTAACTCTACCCCCAACCCCTGGTATCAGAAACTTACCCCCTCCCCCAAGATTCAAAACCCATTCCAGAAATGGAACCCTAGAGAGAGCAACCAGCCGCCAATGTCATCTGTTTGGGATGTTTGGGTATCAAAACTTACCAATCATCTTCTCCAACGGGATTCATCATCACCGATCGAAGATAAGTACTCCATTTTCCAAGCAAGAGATGGCTGGAGGGAGATATGGTGAGAGAGGAAAACTCTTCGATTTACAACAGTCTTCAATTCCTTCGCATCTGGTCTTCTCCGCCAGTCTCACAATTGTGTTGTGGGTCTAATTGTTTGCCTCTTCCATATCTTCGTTGCCTGCATCTTCCTTCTTTCTCTTTTTCTTTTTCTTTTCCCTTCTTCTTTATCTTTATATATGTTTATACCTTAGTTTTAAAAAGCGCGCCTAAGGCGCACCTAGGCGCAAGGCGACCTGAGGCGACAGCCAAAACGCTTTAACAAAGCAAGGCGAGGCGATTTCTGGTAGGCGCAGAAGGCGCGTGCCTCGCGCGCCTCTTACCGCCTTGAGCGCTTTTTGTGAGAAAGGGTAGATCCGAGTGTTTGAGTTAAAAAATACAAAATTTCTTGAAATTAAGACTTACCCAAGCCTTATTGATGATAATTGAGCAAAACCACCTAACTTAATTACACACAATCCATCAATTTCAACCCCAATCGAAAAACCCTAATTCTGGAAACCCTAAAGTACAAATCTGCAACACCCGGCGGCCGCCTCTCGCCTGCTAGGACAGAGAACGCCGGTGAGCAACCTTCAATTACCCGACACCTAATCTCCGGTGGTCTTTGCCGGCGTGCGTATTAGATGCTGGATCTGGTCTTTCTATATTTCCTCTTTCTCAATGTAAAAGCCTTGCGTTTATTTTTCTTTTGTATTTTAGAAAGTCAAAAGTGAGAAGTCATTGACACCTTTTACTGAGCAGTAAGTTGATACTAGTATTTGTTTTGAAGTTTTTTTTACATTATTTTTATTGTATCAATTTTATTTAATTATAGTGCACTTTTATTAGAAAATCTTAGACCATACAGTAAAAGGCTAAATAATAAAATTTAATTTTAAAGTGCGCCTCGCCTACAAAAAGCGCGCGCCTTCGCCTTGCGCCCTGCGCCTAGGCTCCAAGGACCCTTTGTGCCTCTGTGCGCCTCGCGCCCTTTAAAACTAAGGTTTATACACTATGTATTTGTAAGTCTTTGTATTTAGATTGTTGGACGTTTTAATTTTATATTTTTTTATAATTTTCCATTTTTTATCTAATACTACATCCGTTTCGCAATACATGCAACATATACCTCTTTTGGATGTTTTGCAATACATGCAACATTACCTTTAATAGTTAGTTTTTTTCGCTAAAAAGACACTTGTATCCCTACTTTTCCACTCACATGTAAACTCCTTTTTTTATCAAATGGGTAATAAAGGCAATTTGCACTCTCTCTTCCCTTCCTTGGTCCATGTGCCAACCTCCAACGTTGCATGTATTGCGCAACGGAGGTAGTATTAAAGAGAATTTTTGTAGCTTCCAAAAAAGAAACATTATTTAGCTTAAAGTTTTTTTTTAAAAGAAAACACAATCCAATCCATAGTTGAACCAAACATAAGAATTGGATATACAATCTATTCCGAAGTTGAACCAAACAAGTTAGACTGGTATGGGGTTCCCAATCCATACCATCATAGTATGAAGTTCCAACCCATACCATTCCAAAATTTTGAACCAAACACCCCCTAAGTGTTGTAATCCAATCCGCCTTTACGTACATTTGCCTTATTTTTATGCAATCTATGCTTTAGTTCTTTCTCATAGGCTTTCGCTTTCATTATTGAGTTACTGTAAATCCACCGAACTTTCTCATACTTACGCCTTTGGGGGTAAGAATGAATGAGTGCTTAAGATCTCCTACTTTGTGATATTGTATTGTTGTTGTTGGCTAACTTAAAGCTTGTGTCGCCTCATATTATAAAGTGTCCACCAAACTCAAAACAATTACATCCTGTTGCTTGTACCCGCCTTGCAAACACAAGCGCCCCGATTAACCCTCTTCTCATGCTCTAACACTCTCGGCTTTAAGTCATTGCTCTTATATCTAAAAGAACGAAGGTCTGCATTCACTGCACTATTAAAACATTGCTGAAAAACACCTACATGCTTACCATCGACAAGTGTATGTAAAATTCTTATCATGCGTAGAAGACCAAGACGACAAAGAACCTTGTAGAAGCATTCCCCCCCCCCCCCACTCATTTCTTTTCGTTATATTCCCATCTTAGTATATTTTCGAATAGAAAACTTTTTGATATGACGATAAAATGAGAAGAAAAAAAAACTTTATACGCCTCCGTTACTTTTTGGGGGCCCTTTTGTCCCTTGGCCATAGTTCTTGACACAAGGTTAGAGTTATGGCTCCTCGATCCCCCTTCTTCACCACATCTAAGTTGCGCATGAAAGGCTCTATAGGGTTGTTCGAGGGGAACATAACCCCTAACTTCACAGACATTCAGATTATTACGTCTTCCATATGGGTCGGAACTTACATAGACAAGGTCTTCATGAGCCTTTTACGAAAAGAGTTGTGAGATTGCAAAAGAACGACATTCGTGAAGTACACCATATTATTCTTGCGCACATGGTAAGATTAAAATGGGTCAACAAAAGTGTTGAAACCTACCTGAGGTACTTAATCAATGCGAAACCAAAATCCTCGGCCACTTCGCTTCTTAGGCTGAGTAGTGGTAAAAAAATATCCAATTATGTCGCTATGCTTCCCCTGCATTTGAAGCCTTTATGGCAGGGACCTTCCACATTTGATGAGATTTTGACATCAGTGTACTACACTATCCTGGAAGATCAATTGATTAAGAAGGATGCAACATTTGATTGTCTAAAAGCCTGCGGTGCTGCGCAGAATGCCGAATGAAGGTTTAGGAGGACCTAGAAAAAGAGAGGTGGAGTATGCTGGGGAACGGGTGTATGTTAAAACTTAAACCTTATAAGCAACAATTTCTTGCAAAGAGGCCCTTTGACAAATTGGTTGGCAAGTACTTCGGGCCCTTAAGTCATCCAAACAGTGGGCAGAGTCGAACACAAGTTCCATGTCTCATAGCACAAAAAGGAATCCCAACTGCTTCAAAGCTTCAAGGAGTCAGAAATGCAGCTTGAGGGATACTACAGAGGTGCAGGTGCTGCTCAAGGGGGAAAGGCTCTCTGAGTTTGAAGCCCCTTGGGAGAACTTCAAGGCCATCATGTATCTTTCTTTTTCAGACTTTCCCTTAGAGGACAACATGGACGTTGGGGAGGGGGTAATGCAAGAAACCATCCACACTCGTTGTACTTAACTATGCAAGGAGGAATCCAAGGGAAAATCTATAGATATCTAAGGAGACATTCCAATTATCTCCTGTTTTATCTACATTTCTGTTTCTCATCCAGTTCCTAGCAGCAGCTTGCAGCTGACATTACTTGCAAATAAGAGTACTCATAACCATGAATAATGTAAACTTCCACCACAAAAGAAAGTGCCATTGCTGGCGTCCCTTACAATTTTGCTCGCAATAATTGCAGCGCACGACTTCTGTTTCGAAGCTGTGTCCTTTCTTCTGTACAGAAAATACGGATTCCAGTAGGTTTGTGGAAAAGATCCACAGCTGTTTCTACCTTGTTCACATTCTGACCTGGGAGTAAATTGATGCATTAGAATAGATTTCAGAGAGTAAGAACATAGATTCCACAAGCAAGTATACAATTGAGTAAAATGGCAAAAACATTTATAAATAAGCCTACTGCTCTGCATTGAAACTACACGTGATATGTGAAGATCCATACCTCCAGCGCCACCAGATCTTGCTGTCGTAAGTTCAATATCTTTGGGATCAATAACTACCTCGACTTCGTCAACCTGCATACATCACATATTTTATGATCACAACTAAATTCGCAAGGAGATATGGTTTACTAGTACAAAAACAGAAACATGAAAACAAAAAATTCTAAAAAAAAAAGAGAAAACACAGAAATGATTAATCTGACATTTAATTTATCCCCCCCCCCCCTCTCCCTCTCTCTCTCCTTCCACTGAACATCATATATTTTCCATCATCTTAGGAATTCTGTAATCACCCACCCTCATTTCAGTCATTTTACAGTTTCTTTTGCCAATTATCGAGTCGAAGATCTAACAAAAGAAAATAGAGCCCGCTTATTCATATTTTTTATACCAAAAATTCAATATTTAGATCTCATGAAAACCAACTAAATTTATGTGTTGAACTGCTCTGGAAAAATAGGCCTTAGAAAGCCCTGGGCTTGTTAGCTTCCTTTTAAACCCTGGGCTTGTTAGCTTCCTTTTAAGCCCCATCTTTTAGGGGTTTAAGCTCGTAGATGTAACACCTTGAACTTTTAATCGAAGTTAGATGTTTAGTATGTCACTATGTCAACCCTTAGAGTCCCTTGATTATACTATTCTTACTACACTTCAACGACTAAACATGAGTGAAATCTTGCACTCTTGCCACTCTAGTTTAACTCATACCTACAAACACTAACCCGAACTAATACAACTCATTGCGCAGAGAGCATGGTGATGTGAATCTAAAATCACCCTCCAAAGTATTGGATGATGATTCTAAACTTACGAACAATAGAACACTCACTTTAACAAGAAATCACTCGAAACAAGATATAGTACCAAAACACAAGAACACACTCAATGTTTTGGGGTTCTAGGTCAGAGATAAGACTCACTCAATCTCTCCTAGGCTTATCACTCAAGACTCACTCAAAGTAATAAGGGTTAGCAATACTTGAGACAAACTCAAAGTAAAAACTATAACACAAAGGTTTTTTAACAAAACTCAAATCTGCTTTCTATTATCATTTTCTCTCCTTATATAGAGATAAGGAGCAGCAAAGGAGGAGCTGAAACACCCTAAAAACGTCCTAAGAGGAATGGCTTTGAGGAGTTACAAAACTCCTTGATTCACGCCCTAATTAAGCCTCATTTAAGGGGCTGCTACAAAGAAGGCAATCAGCAATTATGAGCTGTAAATAACCCCTAATTACAGCCACTAAACACACGCCTACTTGCCTTAGTGTCTTAAGTAATCACTAGGCTTTATTTTAAGCTTGAAATAAAACAAAAAAAAGAAATAGATTAAATAGGAATCCAAACAGAACTCGGACTTCCTTTACAATCATGCTTGAAACCCAAACAGAACTTGGGCTCTTCAAAATGTGATGCACGCCTCAATCCACCATCCAAGTTAAACAAGTAACAAACTCGGGCTTAAGAACAAATGGAGAAAAGCCAAGAGCTTCTAAAACAAGTGCAACTGGTTCATGAACCAAAGAGCCTTTAAGTGGGCTTGACTTTGGATCATTCTCCCTTTCTTTTTGAAGAGTTTGCCCTCAAACTTGAATCATCTAAGTATGGTGACAAATCCCCCACATTGAACGTAGCACTAACACCCATCAACTCATCAGGAAGCTCAATTTTGTAAGCACTATCATTCACCCTTTCAGTCACTCTAAATGGACCATCAGAACGAGGCATGAGTTTGTTTTTGCGAAGTTTGGGAAATCTCTCTTCCTCAAATGAAGCCAAACCAAATCTCCGGGGTGAAAGATGGGTTGCTTTCGTCGTTTGTTTGCTCTCTCTTGGTATTTCTTATTCATCTCCTCAATTCTTTTCTTCACTTGCTCACAGGTTTTTTTGAAAGGCTTCCACCCTCTTTTTAGCATCTTTCTCCACAATATCCCCTTTAACCATAGGAATAAGATCAATAGGCACAAAGGGATTCACTCCATAAACTACTTCAAATGGGGAGCGAGAAATAGTTAAGGAATGAGCTCGATTGTAAGCAAACTCCGCATGGGCTAGTTTCATGTCCCAATCTTTTTGCGTTTTGCTTACAAGTCCTCTTAACAACGTACCCAAAGTTCTATTTGTCACCTCCGTTTGCCCATCAGTTTGGGGATGATGAGAGGTGCTAAATAGCAACTTGGTACCAACAAGCTTCCATAGGGTCCTCCAAAAGTGACTAAGAAACTTGGAGTCCCTATCCGAAACTATACTTCGAGGAATGCCATGAAGTTTGACAACTTCCTTGAAGTACATTTCCGCCACTTTTAGAGCATCATCAGTTTTATTACAAGCTATGAAGTGAGCCATTTTAGAGAATCTATCTACAACAACCATGATGCTATCCCTTCCCCTTTGAGTTCTTGGTAATCCTACGATGAAGTCCATGCTAACACTCTCCCATGGGGCATCTGGAACTGGAAGAGGAGTGTAGAGACCTTTGGTGAAGTGACCCTTTGCTTTTTGACAAGTAGCACATCTCTCCACAACCAAAGTCACATCTTTGATCATTCTTGGCCAATAGAAATGCTCACCAAGAATATCAAGAGTCTTTTGGATGCCAAAGTGACCCGCCAAACCACCAATATGCACTTCCCTCACCAACAACTCCTTCACGCCACTCTTTGGGACACACAACTTGTTACCCTAGAGGTAACCATCTTGCTGCACAAACTCCTTTGATGGACTCTCTAACTCACTTGCAAAATCAGGATCATGTTGATAGCCCTCTTTGAGTTGCTCAAAACCCAAAATCTTAGCATCCACCATAGAAAGCAAGTAGTTCCGACGAGACAAAGCGTCGGCCACTACATTACTCTTTCCATCTTTATATTTTGAACTAAAGGTAAATGTTTAGAGAAACTCCACCCATTTAGCATGCCTTTGGTTCAACTTTAGGTAATCAAAACATTACTTTTGTAACTTGTGTAACTTGTGAACCCCTGGGGTTACCGAACAAAAATTCCAAAATTCGACAACTACATACCCTAGATTGAGAGAATGTAGCCACAATGTTGGAGCATGCATTAACCAAATTGAAAGAACTCTCTTCAAATTATCTTCATCCCAATTACGAACATAAAAACCCAAGATAATTTTCAATTTTAAAATTACATCAAAAATTTCCAAACTGTAATTATACTTAATAATCATAAAAGTACCTAATCGAGATAAGAAATAACATAACTAGAAGCATGATTGTAACTATATTACAAAAGTAATCTACATGGGCCTCCAAAAAGAAAACATCAACACGGATTCTCGCTTTACCAACAATCTCAAAGGCATCAAACATAAAGAGATCGTAGAAATCGAAGCACCAAATCTTAACCTAATCTCTTGATACCAATTCTTGTGAAATAGGCATTGTTTGATAGTGCGGAAAAAAGTCAACAATAATATATTAAAGAGAAAACCAATAAAAAAAGAAGGAATAGCAACGACAAATGGGTGTACGTGATTCGGTCAATGTGACCTAGTCCATTGGTGGAGTTTTAGAAAGCTTTTCTAATCTTTCATGGATTAAAAAACATGATTAGAGGTAGGGTTGTTCACTTCGTCCACAACCGGACCGAACGGAACTAGATCAAACCGAAATTCGGAAAATTAAAATTTGAAAACCGGAGACCGGACTGGTTGGTTGATCGGACCAATTGGACGGGTAAAACATCTTTTTAAATATGTGAGAAACATAATGGTTTATGAGTTATTGGGTTTAAATAAGGGGAAAATTTAAGGAAAATAATTGGTCATTTTGACTAGTCATTAGTCTTAGTTTAAAAAAGCGCGCCTAGGCGGCAAGCGAGGCGAGGCGACCAGGATGGCGCTTTTTTGACCTCACGCGAGGCGTTTTCTGGCAGGCGCAAGGAAGCGCGCTTTTTGGTGCGCCTTTGCTGAGGCGCAAGGCGGCCGCTTCTGGCGCCTTTTGTGGATTTGACTTTATTTCAGTTTTTGGGTTAATTAGCCTTACAAAAATGGCCCATTAAGACTTAATGCTTCCAACGGCTCCTAAAGAAAATAGAAGGAAAAAAAATTAGAAAAGAAGGAAGAAAAGAAGGAAGAAACGCTGCCACCAGCCAGTTCGACCCTAACTGGTTCGACGGAAAAGTTGAAGGTACCTGGATCGCCGGCCACCAACGAGTTCCGGTAAGTTTCCTCTGTCTTCTTCTTTCCTTTGTCTTCTTCGTTCTTCTGTGTCTTTTCTTCTTCTCTACACCTTCTTTCCTCCGTCTTCTTTTTTCATCCTCTGTTTCTCTTTCTTCTTTTCTCTTTCTTAAATAATGATACAATTGCTGTTTCTCTTTCTTCTTTTCTCTTTCTTAAATAATGATACAACTGCTTTTCTCTTTCTTCTTTAATACCGCACGGCTGCTGCACCTGTAGCTTTTTTCTTCTTCTTAGTCACTCTGAAACTTTTGGCTTTTTGGGAGCTTTCAAAAAGAATTATTTTTTTATAACCACCATTGATTTTTCCAATAAATAAATAATAGTGGGTAGTGGGAATTAATGGCAGACAGTCAATGGAATAAAAAAATAGTTTTGTGAATACTTTTAAATTTTACACATTTATCAACTAAGTAAAGCATTTTAATATTTTCAGCTCATTGTTGATTAAACATTTGAGATGTCAAATGTTGGCAATGCTCCTACGGGATCATCATCGGATAGTTTGGACCCGGCACGAAAATACTCAAGTTTGGATCCTACCAATAAGGTTAATTGGACTTGTAGCTTTTGCAATAAAGTTTGTAAAGGAGGGGCTTTTCGAATGAAACAACACTTGGTAGGAGGTTTGAGGAATGTGGCTAAATGCTTGAGTTGTCCCGAGCATGTTATGGAAGAAATAGATGACTATATGAAGATGAAGGCACAAGCAAAAGAAGATAGTCAAATGCTATCAAGGGTTCCTCAATATGTTGTTGATGATGATGATGAGGAAGAGGAAGTGGAGATAATAAACTCTAAGGACAAACATGTTCCTAAGAGGCCAAGACAAAGAGGTCCATTGGACAAGTTTATCGCTCCAACTCCCAAAGATGTTTTAAAAGGGAGAAAGGAAGCAAAAGGCATCTTTAGCAAGCATGATAAGGAAATGAGGCACAAAGCTTGTAAGGAAATTGCTAAGTGGTTCTATGATGCGGGAATTGCATTCAATGCGGCTACTTATGAAAGTTTTGGAAAGATGATTCAAGCAATTGGAGCTTATGGTCCCGACATCTTCATGTATGAGATAAGAGTTCCTCTTCTTCAAGAAGAAGTAAAGGAAACACAATTGAAGTTGGAGTCTCACAAAAAGAGTGGACAACTAAGGGTTGTTCAATCTTATCCGATGGATGGCGTGATTCCGTAGCCTCAAAGGACATAATCAACTTTCTTGTGAACTCTCCTAAAGGGACCGTGTTCATTAAATCATTGGATGTGTCCAATATTGTGAAGGATGCTAATTTGTTATTTCATATGCTTGATGACATGGTGGAGGAGATTGGAGAGAAGAATGTCATTCAAGTAGTGACGGATAATGCTTCCAATTATGTTAAGGCAGGTAAGAAAATTTTATCTCTTTATTCTTTCATTGAGATACTAATACTAATTTATATCAAATAAATGTTTACGTGGTTTGTTACTTTTTTTAGGAAAATTGCTTGAGGCCGCTAGACAACATCTTTATTGGACTCCATGTGCCGCACATTGTCTTGACCTTATGTTGGAGGATATTGGAAAAATCCCAAAGGTCAAGATAGCACTTAAGAAGTGCATGTTCATGAATGGCTATATCTATAGCCACATTCCACTTGTGAACTTGATGAGGAAGTTCACTAATCAAGCTAATTTGCATAGGCCGGCGATCACTCGATTTGCTACATCGTGTATCACTCTTAGAACAATTTCATAGGCAAAAAAAACAACTTGAGTCCTCGGAGTGGAATGAATCTAAGTGGCCTAAGGAAGCGGAGGGAAGAAAGTAGCATCCTATCTTTTACAAGATACTCTATGGAGGAATATCCTTTACACACTCAAGTTGATCGGCCTTCTTGTCAAAGTTCTTAGGATGGTTGATGGAGAAAGGAAGCCTCCTATGGGTTACATATATGAAGCCATGGATAGGGCTAAGGAGACTATTGCTAAAAGCTTTGCAATGAAAGAGGAACATTACAAGAAGGCCTTTGAGTACATTGATACAAGATGGGATTGTCAACTCCATCGACCTTTGCATGCGGCCGGCTATTTTCTAAATCCGGAAATCTACTATGACAACCCCGAAGAAGTAGGTTGTCAAGAAGTGATTCAAGGTTTGTATGATTGCATTGGAAGGTTATTAACGGAGTTGGAGGTACAAGACAAGATTATGCTTGAATTGGATGAGTACAAAAATGCATGTGCACTCTTTGGCATAGCTATGGCAATAAGGCATAGGAAGTTAAAATCTCCTGCTAAACACTAATCTCTTTCTTCAATTACTTTGTTCTCAATATTTTTGTTGTCTTCCAAAGCACTAAATTTTTATAATAAATGTCTTTAATAGCGGATTGGTGGTCTTGTTATGGAGCTTCAGCACCAAAGCCTCCAAAAATTTGCCATAAAGGTCCTTAGCCTCACTTGTAGTGCCACCGGTTGTGAGAGAAATTGGGGGTGTTTTTCAACTTGTAAGTAGCTTTATTTATTTAATATTATCTTTAATAATATATTATTATTACTCAATTGGATAATCTAACTTACTAGTTTTTCTCTTCCACTAGCTTCACACCAAGAAGAGAAACCGAATGGATCAAAGTCGGTTGAATGATATGGTATTTGTCAAATACAATCGTGCTTGTGAGCGGAGATATAAGAGGAAAGATACCATTGATCCCATTCTTTTGAAAGATATTGATGAGAGCAACGAATGGCTACTTGGGAGAATGGATGAAGATGATGAAGATGGTGATCTTGTGTTTGATGGGGAAGATTTGACATGGAGTGAGGTTGGTAGAGCGGCCGGAGCCCATGAACCAACCTATGTAACTAGAGCATCAAGACTAGCAACAGATGGAGTCGTGCCCTCATCTAGAGTTGACAAGGGAAAAGGTGTTGCTAGTAGCTCTACTCCTAAAGACCCTCGTAGAGTAGTGGTGTTGAATGAGGAGGATGAGATGGAAGAAGATTATGGGGATGAGCACGATGATGTTGGCGTGGAGGATGAGCAATATTGTGATGATAGTGATGATGATGAGGAGGATGAGGATTTCTAGTGTTTTAGGCTATCATGAAAAACTTTTTTTTTATAAACTTCATTGGTTTGTAAGTTTTTTATTTTAGCTTAGAACATGTGAGTTTTTGACGATATTCTATTAAAAAGCTTTCTTATGTCTTTTGATGCATTATGAATGAATGTTTATGTTATTTTAAGTTCAATATATGTTCTACAATTGTTTTCAAGGTTTTTGGCACTTCAAGTGCGCCTCGCCTACGAAAAGCGCGCGCCTTCGCCTTGCGCCTAGGCTCCAATGACCTTTTGCACCTCGGTGCGCCTCGCGCTTTTTTAAACTAAGTCATTAGTACATATTCGAACATATTAGAGAAGAAAATAAAATTTCTGTAGCATAAGATACATAATTTATAAGTAAAAGGCAAAACAGGTCTGCTACGGTCAGATCCAAAACCGGCAAATGGACCGGACCGGAATATAAACATGGCAACCGATCTAACAGGTGCAGACCGGTTTTTTGAACAGCCTAAATTACAAGAGGAGTCTTGCTAATGGCATGAAATAATTAATGACCCTAGGGCTCCTTTAGACCAATTACAAAACCAAGACAAAATATTAAGTAGTCGTCACAAACTATATTTGAGATCTTAATGAAAGCACAAAATACATAAAATATATTGAGTGTCCTTATGGTTGTATCTCCTTATAGTGCACTAAGTATGTTTTAAACAACTCACCATAGGCTAAAAGAGTGATTTTGACTAACCTGAAAACCCACACACGAAAAAAAACCCAAAATCCTCATCTTTGTTACTCCTTCGCCTAATTGCGATTTGCGATGGAAGTTCTCATATATGAGTATTCTCCCATGAGCTTATCCACTCTTTTCTCTCTCCTCCTCACCATCCTCAATATTCTCTCTCCTCCATCAAAATTTTTTCCTAATTACTCCACCTTATTCCACGGTTCCTTCCGCTTACACAATGGTAAAAGTAGAAAACTTTGACGTTTCGAGCACGATGTACATAGCATAGGAAGACACCTAAGTATCTATTCTAGGAATAGTGGTCTCTCCAAAGTCTTTATGGCATGCTATTGCCTACACAACGGTAAAAGGATGCAATCATAACAAATGCAGGGTGCACTAGCTTTACAAACGTTATGCCATCAATATCTAACCAGAAAATAACATTCTTGAACGAGGATCACGTTACTGAATAAAAGCTGGTAAAACCATAACAAGTATACCTCAGGCATGATGGCTACAGTAGCAGTAGATGTGTGCACACGACCCTGGGTTTCTGTCAGAGGAACACGTTGAACCCGGTGCACGCCAGACTCGTATTTCAATTTGCTATATACACGTTTTCCTTTTATCTCCATCACGAACATTTTGTATCCTCCTTTTTCAGCCTTCAGAAATCAGAACTTTGTCAATGTATACTCAGAACTACTCTGTAATTTAGCATGTAAGAACCATATACCTCTGCACAAGATATTGGTGTAAACTTCCATGAATTCTGCTCACAGTACTTCTCATACATGCGCACCTACGAGATTCAATGAAATAAGCAAGTTAAGAAGATAGTGACTGCACTCCTTTGAAATAGCCTCTGAATTTGCTCAGTGGAATTACATGGTAAGGGAAGCGAGAGTTGCCTACTACTTTAGAAGGACAAAATGGTAAGAGCAACAAATATAAAGCAATAAGTTAGACACGTTTCTCTTAAACCTGGTGCAAAGCAAAGGTTCAGTTTGATGTATTTCTATTTGATAGTTACAACAGATTTGTAAAGGTGTTGGTTCAAGCATTCTATATTGGTCTGTTGAAAAAGTTATCATTTTTGTAGAGCTACTCGGAAAGTTTTAAATCCTTCGGCTTTTAGGTGGGGAAATTTGATAAAGTCCCAACTATGGCTGACTGTCTCCAAACAATCCCAACCATCAATTAGCTACGGATGGGCCTAACTTTATAGTATACTTAACAAAATTGGACCCGTGACAAAACCAATACCAGCTGACTATCACATGACATTTAGTATAGTCTGGCGAGGCTTCTTCCTTCTTTTCCTCTCCCCTGCACACTCTTCCTTCATTTTTCCTCTGTTTTCCTCCTCCTTCCTTCATCTTCCCTATCTTCTGTTTCCTCCACTATTTCTTGGTTGCATCGTTCAAAAAAGAATTTGTAAATGTTTCATGGACTGATCTTAGACACAATCCAATCTAGAGTCTCATTGACCAAAACGTCTAGTCCTAAGTGGAATCGGTACGTAGTGAAACCACAAAAAAGCCTCGGCATGATCAATTCCAATTACTTCATCCTTGTTAGCTGTCACTGAAATGGTATCTTAATAAAGCTCATTAACGATACTTGTCCATTTCTTTAATTTCAATGAGAAGACATGTACTTAACCTATAAGGTAGCATGTGATTCAAGTACAATAACAACCTCGTAATCATCTATAATGGATACATACCCAAATTCCCAAGAATCCCGGAATTTTCGGTTCATAAAATCAATGACAGAAACAGTGAACGCAGAGGTTATGTCCCTAATACTCTCTCCAATCCCCTTTTAACGTTAATTTCAACAACAAGAAGAAGAATTGAAGAGATTACTTCTACCAAATGTTTCCAAATTGCCTCTCTCCTTCTATTATTGAAAACAACTTTCTCGAGTATTCGCTCTTGGTCAGCTACTTCACCATCCTTCACGTTTCTTTAAATGATGGGGTTTAGCAGGGTAGTGAAAAGAAAAATAGTTGGGAATGGTTAGTTTGATGGAGACCTAATGGAGAAATAAGGAATAAGGAAAATGGAGGAGGGAGGAGGGCAGAAGGAGATTGGAGAAGCATGGTCTAAAATTGAGGTCGCGATCGCGACGCAAAAACGGAGATGATGCGGTTGTGGTACGGCCATATATCCGCCCAGACCACGATCTTGAATCAGCTTGACACAAGGTTTTTTTGCACATTTACTATGCGGGTAGTATTGGATACGATATGGCCTTGTTTTAACACTATGGAAACATAGGGAAAATGAAGGAGGTTGCAAAGGGAAGCAAAAAAAATAAGAGGGTGGCTGGGCTTCATTACATATAATTTTATATGTCATGTGATAGTCACGTAACAATGGTTTACCTCCTAAACGTTCTCATGGGTCCAATTTTGTTAGATGCAATGTAAAGGTTGACCCATCTGTTATTAATTGATTGTTGGGACCATGGTTTGAAAATACGGTTTATGTTTCGGAAACGCGAACGGTCACGGTTACGAGGTAACTGAACGGATACGTTAGTCGCGGATCGCGTTGCGGTTGTCACGGCAGGAATTTTGTTTTAGACTCTTATTTGGTCTTTTTGCTTCAATTAATCTTAAATCTTAGTGGAGTTATATAGGGTTCACTAGTGCGGTGGTGCCTCTTCTCTTTCTTTTTCTTGTCTTTGAGTCACTATTAGAGGTGGTATTGTATAAGTAAAGACAAGATATGATGCTCGGACTCGGGTACGAGTATCCGACACTCGGATCCTTGAATTTTCAAAATCAATGACTCGAGGGACACGTTTTAGAAGGATCCGAATCTTAAATTTGGACTCGGCAGCTCAGTAGTAAAAAAAAATAGTACATATTTTTGAAATACTTTTGTTCAATTTTTGTGGCTATAAAAGAAGTAGGAGTATTCTTATTAAATAAAAAGAAAGGGAATAGGAGTAAGCTTATAAAAAGGAATAGGAATATTATGAAAATAAAAGAGAAAGAAAAAGTTGCCCACGGAATTGCAAAAGAAACAACCTATTAAGTCAGAGCATTGTCATCTATGTGACATTACTTTGACCTAGCCCACAGTCATTAATACTTGGAGAGAAAGAGACAGAAAAGGGTATTTCACTTTTACCGAGTAAGTGCAATTTACTTACTTGGAGAGAGAAAGACAGAAAGAGAAATACCACGACATTTTAGTTGGAGAGAGAAAGACAGAAAGAGAAATACCACGACATTTCCTATCTAGCTGTGATGCCACGACAGAATCAAATAAAAAAAGTGAGAAGAAAGAAACGTTGAAGCCAACCGCAACCCTAGCAGGTAAGGGTGTTCAAAACCGAATACCGGATCGGATCCGGTCCGGAAATCCGGATATCCGAATTTCCGCATAAATAAAAAAATAGATATCCGGATCCGGTCCGGATAAACCGGTTATCCGAATTTCCGAATATCCGGACCAGATAACCGGATAATCCGGATTTATAAAATTTTGTTTTGCAATTGAACCTGTATTGGGTGCCATGTTCAAAAAACAGAGGAAAAGAAATGGAGCCTCTAATTATCAACCCCCCAAGTTACATATTTATTTGTAAACCTAAAGCATCAACAAACCTTCTGAGCACCATCATCAGATGTTGAAGAAATACTACCAACTTACCAAGCTTATGCCGCAAGCAAGTAAAAACGGCCGGCGACGGACTAGAGGAGAGCCGAGCGAAGACGAGACTGCCGGCGAGGATTCGCTGAGGGAGATGAGCGACGACGACCGCCTGAGGGCCGAGGGGAGATGTGCGACAACCGCCTGAGGGCCGATGATGAGCGACGGCGACGGCCACCTGAGCCTGAGGGGAGATGATGAGCGACGGCGAGTCTTGAGGGGTGTCGTGAGAAACTGAAAACTGAAGTGAGAAGAGGCAGTGAAGTGAGTCTAGAGAGTTGAGAGGAATTAGGTCAACTAAAATATTAAAAATGTTTTTTTAAAAAAAAAAATCCGGATATTCGGGTTATCCGGATCTCCAAAACACGTATCCGTATCCGATCCGAATATCCGATTTTGAAACCGGATATCCGATCCGAATTATTCGAATTTTAAAAATCCGGATCGGATATCCGAAATTATTGGTCGGATATCGAATTTTTCGGATCGGATTTATTTGCACACCCCTACTAAGGGGCAGAAGCGGCCGCCGACAAGTTATCGGAATACTGTCTTCTTCTTTGAAAAGTGCACCAGCTTACTCGCCGTAACAAGCACGGTTAAAGCCCTAACATTTGATTTCCTCTAAGTCTCTTCTTGCCCTACTATGGAGTATACACCTGGCGCGTCCGTTTTCACCTCGTCGGGTCCGACCCGTATTCCGTGTCCGCACCCGGGTCGTGTCGCGTCGACATCGGTACGGCAGAGCAAGCCGTCGAGTCCGAGCATCTCAAAAGATAAGAAATCTCTAAAAAGAATTGCAAAAAACTTGCCAAGTGACGTTTTGTGGCGGAAAAAACGGGTGAACCCTTGTTGTCACGGGTGATACGGCCGAAACAGCCAAAATATCGGGCTTTTTAAATCCACCTTGTACCGGTTGAATTCGGTTCGCCAAAGTTGAAGACCGTTCCAACTCGGGCAAACTATTCTAATTCGGCCGTATTTTTGCACCATGGTTGGGACTAACTCAAGTTGGAATTATTATCAATTTTTCCTTTTATGTAAATGTGTATCGTAATCATTGTTCAATTGTAAATTCAATAGCGTCTCGAGTTATATTGTGCTACTGTATAATTTTTCTTATTAACTTCTTAGGCTATATTCTCTTCACCTTATTTCAAGAGCTTCTTACTTGTTCTTTTTTAGAATCGGATAAAGTATAGGTGCACAGCATATCTCATCAGCATTTGGTGATGATATAGAACAAGCAAAGAGATATGTACCTACAAGATCACCAGCCCAGATTCCGGCCTCATCACCTCCCGTACCAGCCCTAACTGCAAACACAAAATACAAAAACAAAATTAGATGTAAATTTTATAAGGAAAATTCTATGAGCAACCACTTATCTTGGTTTTTCTATTTGATAGGCCAAAAAGAACTTGAAATTCACATGGTATCCCATGTTTGCCAATCTGGATCATACAATGTGACCACACAATTCAATTATTTTGGACTAATTTAGAGTTGAAACATATACCTTAATCATATCAGTATCTAAAACACTTCACAAAATAAAATGAACCCATAGGCGATACTCATAATTTTCATTCATCAACATACAATCAGATGCACAACAATCGGCTAGCTGGTCACCATCGACCGTCCGAAACCTCCGTAGCTGAGCAATATGTACTCTTACATACTGGCTAATTTATGAAAAAATTGATGGAATATTTTCCAAAAAGTCTACCACTATCTTTGCTCCGATTAATTCAACCTTCGAAAATCAGAGAAGAAGAAAGAAAAATGAGGAAGAAAATAGAGATGAAAGGCGGAAATGAATGCTAATTCCTCGATCTATTGTTTACTCCTAATTTAGATTTCGAGAGATGTAAGTTGTAGAGCAAAAATGTGAATGAAAGAAAGAGATGGAAAACGGAATGAGAGATCAAAAGCACAGTATTACCAACAGCAAACATCAGCTCTTTTTTCTTCCACCCACTACTGCTCACCTGATAACATAAGATATGGAGCTTGAAACTCTAAAAAACTATCAGAATCAAGTCACAATTACTCAACTCCAGGAAAAAAAACAGAAGAGAAAAAAGAGATGGGAAAGAAATATACAGTGATAGCCAACCACTGTCCACTACTTTTATAGGCGCAAATGAGAAGCAGGACGAAACAGCCTCCACCCTGTACCCACGCCCAAAACCGAGAAAGAAAAGAACAATCTCTATTCCATTAGTGAAGAGGTGGGAGACACCAAAAATCCATATTATTCTTTTTTTTTAATTCCTAATTAAATGGAACAAATATCTCTTTATAACTAACTTTTCATTTTGAAAAATACATCTTAAAAAAATTACTGAATTTTCCTTTCTACTTTACATTTTCTATGGTTTCGCACGCATCGCATGCATTCAATACTAGCTTTTAGAATGGAAGCAGCTGCCTGGAAGACGGAGGTAGAAACTGAAAAAGAAAAGAGTGATATGGCAGGGTAGGAGTGATTCAGGATTTCCTTTGGCTATTCCCTTTTTGATTGGATTTTTTCCTTTGATTTTCTTTCCCCTTGTGAGGCAATCAAAGTAAAAGCTCCTAAGTTTCATTCTATCTAGCATCAATAACCAAAAATAAAAGTACATGCCACATAAGTAATCAACGGATTAGCTAATGGAAATGTTACAGAGAGGACAAAACCTCAAATTTTGGCCAAAATCAGAGGCTACCATGGAATTTTCAAATTTTGACCAAAATGAACACCGAACTAAGATATAGAGACCATGTAACATACGAGGCATCATCCAACAAAGTTTCATCAATCACAATACGAACTTCCTTCTCTAAGCAACCATGATGGAGTTCATGCTTTCAGCAATAATGAACAAATTCAAATTTTCACATGAAGATATAGATTTATAAGTCTTTGTAGTTTCAAAGCCACATTCATCACATTGATCATTCCTTTCAACATTAAGGACTGAAGGTTTAGCACATAAAAATCGACAGAACCTGAAGTCTAGATCGTGCTAATGCAATTGCAGTTAATCAAGAAGCACGATTTAGTGGTTAGTAACAAAAGATAGTTTGATTAATAGGAGGGTATTATGGCTACTTGCTATCCCATGAAGAAGTTCTACTTCCTCCTTTCCCAAGGCCCAGTATTTTATCACTGCAAAGAGATCATAATCTACCTTCAAGCATTATATTCCGAGCATCAAGAGGATCAGCAGGAAGAAGCAGCATCTGTCCAAGTTGCAATATCAAAATTAAGGTTTTCAGTAAACGATGTAAGAGACAAAGAGGGAGAGAGTAGAAGAAATATATGTACCAAAAATAGTTCTTCCAAAGATATTAAACAAACAGAAAGCATTTACAGTACTAGGGATGGCAAAGTGGTAGCTAGGAAAGAGAGATTAACCTTCAGGCTCTCCTTAAGCTCTTTGAGTTCGTTGGTCAAACTTTCAACTTCACTTGCAATCATCAGTTGCATATCCTCATCTATGCCCTCCTCTTTTGCTAATGCTGGCAGAAAAAATATGAGTCATAGCACTGTACTCCATCCAGCCGCAAGTTCACAAGAAGAAAAAAAAAACTTTCTTTTCGGACAAGTCAGCTAACAAAAAACCTTCTTGAAAATGATAGGAAAACTATCAACCTTTTGCATCTTCTAATTGCTTTTCACATTCCTTAAATCTTCTATACGTTGAGACCACCTGATAAATAATTCCATTCAATAAGGGGAAGATATTGGCCAATAGACACATGCCAGGATTAGGAAAGGCCGCATAACAGAACCGAACATACCTCATTGAGCTCTGCCACAGACTGTGCCAATTTTTGGTATTCACTCGGATTTGAGACAACATCTGGGTCAGCAAGCTTGACCTATCACCAAACTTGAGATTATATCACAAGGAGATATTTATAGCTATATAAACTAAAAACAGTTTCTTTGGTAAATAAAGCTAAACCCTGCAGCAGCAGCATCTTTCTCAGTACTTTGAACAGACTGAGTTATCCAAACCTCGTAATTATGGTATCAAAACATTCCTAATTAACAAATATTAAAAAGTTTTGCACATGCACTATACAAACAAGATTATGTAGGTAGTACCTCTCAGGACAGCTTTCTGTGTTTTAAGATTTGTTCATTAACCCTAAGCAATCAAACTTGCCCTTTTTAGTGTGTTGAGCGCAACTAACGGTACTAACCACAGAATAGACAACCAGTGTCACTCACTCTCGACCTCGTTTGGTTTTTTCTAAATTAAACTAGAATGGTTCGTGCAACAAGTTGGGAGAGGCCTCCAATTATAGCTACTTATGCAAGGAAAAAGAAAGCAACAGCAGCAGCACAGCCAAATACCAACAACAGCAGCTAGACTATAGCACAACAGCCGTACAAACTCTTAGCTAATGATAAGCTAGGGGCAAGTTAGTCCTTTTATTAATTGTGTTGTTATTCTCTTATTTCTGTTATTCCCTTAAGGCCTGTTACTCTGAGTATGAGGTGTACAGAGTATCTAGTCTCCTTAGTGTGTATAAATAAGGGCAAAATGAGCTGAATGATCATCAATGAAAAAGTGGAGAGACTTTTGGGAGAAACCTCACATTCAAAAAACTCAAATGAGTGAGGAAAGCTAGCAATTACTCTGTTTGGAGGGCTAGTATCATCTATTTTTGTGCTTATTTTAGTATAGTTTGCTCAGTGAGATCTTGATCTATACCGAGTTTGTATCAGAGCAGTTCGAAACTGGGTAGGAAAAACACTAAAAAAAAATGGTGACCGGAAATACAAACTCACAAAGGATCGAACAAATGGAGAAACAGTTGAACTAATTCCAAGAAGATAATGAACGGAGGAATTATGTGGTGGTTGAAAGACAGAATCAGCCAATACAGGAAGCTTTGGCTAAAATGGCGGACGCCATAGCTAAACTCACTAGCGAGTTGGGAGCTCAGACCAATCGCCAGGAAGGGAGGATTGACAGATCTCGTGAAAACCAAGAGGCCCTAGTGGCGCAAATGCGTCGAGATCAGGCCGTTTTCGAAGAAGGGGTGAGAGGCCAGATCAATGACAATCGGAGAAGAATGGAGGAACCCTCGCAACATCGAGTGAACATGGATGAGTTGAACGACGGCGAGGTAAGGCTCGAAAACCTAGAACAAGAGAGAATATCCTGGCACTTTGAAACTCCGGCGAGCAACGGAGGAGGGGGAGGAAGTTGGCGAGTGAAGAAACTCGACTTACCTTTGTTTGACGGCGTCAACCCAGATGGGTGGATCATTCGAGCTGAGCGATTTTTCAATTTCTATCGATTGAATGAGGAGAAGGTTGAAGCGTCGGTGGTGGCGTTTGAAGGGGACGCGTTATTCTGTGGTTCCGGTGGAAGAACCGTCGGCGGCCGATAAAAAGGTGGGAAGAGCTCAAGGGGTTACTGCTGAGGAAGTTCTGGTCGACGGCCACCGGCTCACTGCATGAGCAGTGGTTGGAGCACCGCCAGTTGGGAGGGGTGGTCGAATATACGAAGAAATTTGTTGAGCTTTTGGCTCCATTAAAAGAGGTTCAAGAGGAATTAGCAAGGAGCCGATATATAAGTGGGCTCAAAGACCCGATTCGTGATGAGATCCGTGTCTTGGATCCAGTGGATATGGATCATGCGATGGATCTAGCCCATAGATTGGAAACCAAATTCTATAATGCTGAACCTAGAAGGTTGGCCGCAAGAAATGGGCCATACTATGGATCAACAAGGAATAACAACTCAACCCAAAACTCTTTCTATTACCAAAACCCACCCAGAACATATTACTCCCCCACTAACCACTCAAACCAGCCTCACAACTCAAACACCCACCCAAACACCAACCCAACTACCCAACCACCAACCCAATCTCAAAGCTCCCTTCAGTCCACAGCTTCAAACACCCCAAGATCAACTTATAACCCACCCAACCAAAGAAGTAGAGGATTTGTTAGAAGACTAACTGAAGCAGAAATGCACCAAAAAAGGGAAAGGGGATTATGTTTTAAATGTGATGAGAAGTGGAACTTCAATCACAGGTGCAAGGGAAAAGAGTTAAGCATGCTTCTTACTTTAGAAGGGGACGAAGAAGAAGATGAGGAGCAAGAGCAAATTTCCCTTAACTTAGTAATGGGGATAACCAGCCCAAAAACTCTTAAACTAAGAGGGACACTCACAGATATCACAATAGCAACTGAGTTGGTGGAGAGATTAGCACTTCCCATCAACAAGAGTAAACCATTTGAGGTATCCTTGGGTACTGGTGACATTGTGCAAGGTGAAGGAGAGTGCAAATCATTGGAGTTACAGCTACAAGAAGCTAAGGTGATTGAAGATTTTTTACTGGTTGGAAAGATTGGGGACAATGAGCACCAATTGGAAAACTCAAACTTTGAAATTCCAATTGGGAGGAAAAGCTATAACATTAAAAAAGGAGATCCCTCTCTTGGAAGAACTGGTATTTCACTTAAAGCTATGATGAAGACCATTAGAAAGGAAAAAGGTGGATTGTTGGTGGAATTAAAGCTGCTGCAATCTGAAGAAGAGGAAGTCAAAGAGGGCAATGAAGGGCCTCCTGAGAGCTGCTGCACCTACTGCACACCCATGATCAGGTATTCAATATGCCTCAGGCCTTCCCCCTAGTAGAAATCATGAGCATGCCATTGTAATGAAACATGGAGAGGACCCTATAAGTGTTAGACCTTATAGGTACCCACAATTCCAAAAAGATGAATAGAAAGACGCAATAAAGATATGCTCCAAGCAGGGATCATTCAAGCTTCTTCTAGCCCTTATTCTAGTCCAGTATTGTTGGTTAAGAAGAAGGATGGATCCTGGAGGTTTTGTGTAGATTACAGGGCTTTAAACAAAGCAACTGTGACAGATAAATTCCCTATACCCATAATAGATGAATTACTTGATGAATTGCATGGTTCTAAAATTTTTTCTAAATTAGATCTCAAATTAGGATATCATCAGATTAGAATGAAAAGAGATGACATACCTAAAACAGCTTTTAGGACACATGAGGGGCATTTTGAATTCCTAGTGATGCCTTTTGGCTTGACCAATGCACCTGCCGCCTTTCAAGCCCTTATGAATGATGTGTTCAAACCCTATTTGAGAAAGTTTGTTTTGGTATTCTTTGATGACATCTTGATATACAGTAAGGATAAAAAGGAGCATGAAAAACACCTGGAGGTGGTGTTAACCTTGTTGCAACAGAATGGGTTATATGCCAATAAAAAGAAGTGAGTTTTGGAGAGAAGAGGTTGCTTATTTAGGGCATGTGATATCAGCAAGGGGAGTAGTTGTGGATCAAACTAAAATCCAAGCTATCTCCACTTGGCCAATCCCTACTTCCTTAAGGGAATTGAGGGGTTTGATGGGGCTCACAAGTTATTACAGGAAATTTATAAGAGGTTATGCCAATATAGCTTAACCTCTCCCAGCACAACTGAAGAGCCTTAGCTACTGCTCCTGAGCATGCCCTATTTTGCCCTTACGCCTTTTGTATTAGAAGTTGATGCTTTTGGGTTTGGTTTGGGTGCAGTCCTACTCCAACAGGGCCATCCAATAGCCTACTTCAGCAAGACCTTGGGACCTAGAGCTAGGGCTAAATCCATCTATGAGAAGGAATTAATGGCAGTAGTTATGGCAGTCCAAAAGTGGAAGCACTACTTGATGGGAAGGCATTTTATAATACACTCATATCAGCAGAGTTTGAGGCATCTCATGCTGCAGAGGGAGGTTGGTACAGATTACCAAAGGTGGATGAGCAAGTTGATGGGCTTTGATTTTGAGATCTCCTATAAACCTGGACCCTCAAACAGAGTAGCAGATGCACTCTAAAGAAGGGAAAATTCAACAACTGAGTACAATGCTATGATGTCTACTTGTTTTTTACAATGGGATCATATTCAAGAAGCTATCAAGGTAGATATGCACATACAACAACTTACTAAGGCTATATCAACATACAACCACTTACTAAGGCTATATCAACAGGAGCATTAACGGGCTTCTGAAATACAAGGGCAGGCTGGTGGTACCAGTCCAATCACCTCTTACTGAGCAAATACTAAAGGCCTATCATGACTCTCCCATGGGGGGCCACTCTGAAGAATTCAAGACCTACCCGAGAGTTGCCTGTGAATGGTATTGGCAGGGTATGAGGAAGAGTGTGATCAAATATGTACAAACTTGTCAGCAGCAGAAAGCTTCAAACTTAAAACCAGCAGGCTTATTGCAGCCCTTACCTATCCCTAATCAGGTTTGGGATGACATTACTATGAATTTCATTGAGGGTCTTCCTAGGTCAGGGGGACACTGTGGTGGTGGTGGACAAACTGTCCAAATATAGCCACTTCCTTCTTCTCAAGCATCCCTTCACTGCTTGTGGGGTTGCTGCTATTTTTGTGAAAGAAGTAGTAAAGCTACATGGATTTCCTAGGTCCATCATCTCAGATAGGGACAAGGTGCTTATGAGCTTGTTTTGGAAGGAGATCTTCAAATTACATGGCACTACACTCGGCAAAAGCACTGCTTATCACCCCCAAACTGAGGGGCAGAGTGAGGTGGTCAACAAATGCTTGGAAGGATATTTGAGATGTTTCATCAATGGCCAACCTAAGTCCTGGGCTCAATGGGTACCTTTGGGCTGAGTTTTGGTACAATACTTCCTAGCACACTTCTATTCCGTGCACCCCTTTCAAAGCTTTGTATGGGAGGGACCCTCCTCATATCCTTAAATATGAAAGAGGCACTACCAGTGTGGCCACTATAGAAGAGCAGTTAGTAGAAAGGGATGCAATCTTGGATGAATTGAAGTTTCAGTTATTGAAGGCTCAGGATCACACAAGTTGACACTCACAGAAGGGATGTGCACTTTGAGGTTGGAGAGCAAGTCTACCTTAAACTGAGGCCTTATATGTAGAAGTCTCTAGCAAGGAGACCCTTTGAAAAGTTAGCTGCCAAGTTCTATGGGCCCTTCACAATCCTGGGTAAAGTGGGGAAACCAAAATTCACCGTGTTCCATGTTTCACAATTGAAGAGGGCTATGGGGGCTCAAGTGGTCCAACCTACTCTACCTACTAACCTTTCCTATGAGCTGGTTTTGGATGTTTGTCCACAAGCTGTGTTGGGGGTTAGGCAAGTTCCTCAAGGAGAGGCTAGTATGACTAAAGTATTGATTCAGTGGCAACACTTACCTGTACAAGAGGCTACTTAGGAGGAATTCACTCTGCTAGACTCCAGATTTCCTACCTTCCACCTTGAGGACAAGGTGAAAGTTTGGGTGGGGGGTAATGCAACAAGTTGGGAGAGGCCTCCAATTATAGCTACTTAAGCAAGGAAAAAGAAAGCAATAGCAGCAGCACAGCCAAATACCAACAACAGCAGCTAGACTATAGCACAATAGCCGTACAAACTCTTAGCTAATGTTAAGCTAGGGGCAAGTTAGTCATTTTATTAATTGTGTTGTTATTCTCTTATTTCTGTTATTCCCTTAAGGCCTGTCATCCATACCAGAATTTTGTTACTCTGAGTATGAGGTGTACAGAGTATCTAGTCTCCTTAGTGTGTATAAATAAGGGCAAAATGAGCTGAATGATCATCAATGAAAAAGTGGAGAGACTTTTGGGAGAAACCTCACATTCTCGAATGAGTGAGGAAAGCTAGCAATTACTCTGTTTTGGAGGGCTAATATCATCTATTTTGTGCTTATTTTAGTATAGTTTGCTCAATGAGATCTTGATCTATACCAGTTTGTTTGGGTTCACTCACTAAACAAAGCTATGGAAACAATCCAAAGTCTTTTACAACTGAATTTTCTATACATCTTATAACATTACAAATTTCTATATGACATTAAAAATCTCTATAAAATGTTATGACAAATTTGTGGCTTCAAACAGGCGTTATTGAAGATCCTAAAATCTAAAACATTCCTAAGCATTACATGAAGTACAATTCTTAAACAATGAAGTATTATCTCCCATCTTGGGCTCACAATATTCTTGTGAACATCTGGAAAATAAAAATATAAATGAATTAAACTCTGCATAAATCATATCAGAATATAACTAGAAATGCTGCAAGCCAAAATGCGTGTGATTAGATAATTTTATATACAAACCATTTCTTATCACAAATAATCCTAACCACATTTGATTCGCCCTTGACATGACAGCCTAATCCTAAAGAAAACCAGGTGCGCAAAAATATTGGACCAATGCTGGAAGCAAACTAGATGCAAGGTGCCTATCAAAGAAGCTGACTGCAAGCCCATGTTGCATGAAGCATACCTGTGACACAGACTGGGAGCCAACTGGAAGCCAACGAAACCACTAGATGCCCACGTTGTTAGACAATCGTCCATACAGTCAGCCGGAGAAAAGCAAATGCCATGAAGTACACGGACCCAATATGAAACAATGCTTCCACCCTACTTCACATCCCAGTAGCAATAGTGCCACCAATATACAAAAGGCAAGAGCCATACTAACCCCCAAACACGGGGATACAAAACCAAACTAATATGGTGTGATGAATCATGCCAAGCCACGCATTCAGCACGTGTATTCCGGGCGCAACAAAAAGGGAATGGAAAAAGATCTTCTAGAAGGGAATATTCAGTGGATGTAAGTATCCGAGTTTGTTAGAAAAGGAATGATGGGGTCAGATTTAGTTAGAAACATTAGTATAAATAGAAAGGGGAAATAGAGAGAAGGCATGCAAGAATTCTGATACTAAGCCTATCTTAATTTGCTTTCAATCAAAAACCCACCACCCTCTAGAATACTTCTTTGGTGTATTAGCTAGTTGTGTTGTTTTGCTTGTTACTAACCTTGAGTGTAAGGAGTTCATTTCACTTGGTATCAGAGGAAGATCATGGCACCACCAACATCCTCATAGAGAATCGACCAGTTGGAACACCAATTCGCTAATATTGGTTCATCCATAGCGGCTAAAGTCAATCAAGTTGTAGATCGGGCTATGCTATGTCAGCTATCCGACAAACTTTGTCACAGCAATTGTTGGAAGGACAGTCGGAGGTCACAAGTATTTTGGGGAAGAAAGATCAAGCCATGTTTCATGAAGAGAAAGTCGGCCACCGTTGTAAAACCCTCCCCACGATCGTCATCGACTAGTTTGAGAGAAGGAGAGGGGTTCGTGAATGGAGGACTAAGATCCAGTTGATGAGGGTGGTTGGCGTTACTGGACTTTGTTTAATAGATCATACCCGACAGGTGGATACTTAGGGCACAACGGTATTTTGGGTTCTATAGGTTAAAGGAGAATGAGAAGATTCACGTTGCAGGGTTAATGGAGGGAGACGCGCGACGCTGGTGGCAATGGAAGAAAAAGTGCTGCCCCATCAGCTTGTTGGCAGATGAGAAGTTCATTTTTCGGCGATATAAACAGGAGCACAGTTACATCTCTCCACAAGCAATGGTTAAAGCAGACGGTTGGCGTGGCGGAAACTTGATCAACATTTTTCGCGAAACTTGATCACAAGGGAGGGTATCACCAAATTTTGGTGAAACTGGAAGATAATCACAAGACCGTTTTTCGCACTCATGAAGGGTACTAAGGATTTTTGGTAATGCCTTTTGGGTTCACCAATGCACCAGCAATGTTCCAATCTCTTATGAACGATGTCTTCCATCCGGAAAAATTCGTGTTGGTCTTTCTTTGATGATATATCGGTGTATATCAAAACCGAGGCCAAACATGAGCGGCAACTACGGGAGGTGTTGGGTACATTGGTGCGGAATACCTTGTTCACCTACCTCAAAAAATGTGAGTTTTGGAAGAGGGAAGTAGCTTACTTAGGGCATGTAATCTCTTTCCACGGGGTAGTGGTGGATATGGACAAAATAAAAGCGATGTTGAAGTGGGTAGAGCCTAAAAATTAAAGAGAGTTAAGGGGAATTCAATGTGAATTATGACCATATTGCACAAGAATAGCTTCGGGTGGTCTCCAAAAGCTAAAGCAACCTTTAAAGAGTTGAAGGCAGCCATGACCAATCATTTGGTGCTAACAGTGCGAAATTTCCACAAAATGTTCATAATTGAGACCGATGCATCAGGCTATGGCGTGGGAGCCGTGTTGATGCAAGAGGGTCGGCGCATAGCTTTCTTCAGTAAAATATTGGGCCTACAATCTCAGCGCAAGTCAATTTACGAGAAGGAATTAAGGGCGATATGCTTAGCGGTGCAAAGATGCAAACATTATTTGTTAGGGAGGCATTATATCATCTCCAACGACCAACAAAGTCTCGGTTCATTTCACAACAATGCGAAATGGGGCAGACGTCCAAAGGTGGGTGACAGATTAATTGGATTTGATTTTGAAATTTAATTCAAATCGGGTGCCTCAAATACGGTGGCAGATGCTCTATCCCGTAAGAGAGAGGGAGAGGTGGAGTTAAGAGCTTCACAGGGGTTAATTGGCGTGATTTAGAAGAGGAGATTCTGAAGAATGAGTTGCTAGCTAGCATCTGGGCACACGCACAGGAGAAAGACCATGAAGGATTCACCATCATCGACAACAAACCGTTGTATAAAATATAAAGGCAGGTACCAAAAACATCGTCTTCTATTCGGCATCTCACGAGAGAGTACCATGACGGCTAAATACGTTCAGCAATGTTCAATTTGTCAACAACAACAAAACTTCACAGCAATCTCGTAAAGGGGTCGATACTATAACAGTAGTGGTGGATTAAGCTTGTGAGTTTCCTATGTTATCTAAGTTGACCCTTCTCGGTAGTGGTCGATACAGAACTTTGCAGCAATCTCATAAAACTTCGCAGCAATCTCTTATGTTATCTAAGTTGACCCATCCCGGCAGACTTAAAAAGCCACCTATTGAGGCTTTACGCCCAATCATTCCAAAAAGTGAATCACCCACTAAAAAAAGAGCAAGCCTGCACGCTCGAGGCCGACGGGTCAATGTTTGGATTCAGCAGAAAAAACACAATATTTTTGTTACTTGACCCGTTCCCATTACTACTTTACCATTACTAGTGTGGCATTGGAATGCTACATTTAGTGTCGGCAGTCGAGTAATTGATTCTTATAGATCTTCGTACAGACCAAATTTGCCTAGAGATTGGTGTAGCTCACTTCATGGGGTGAAAAGAAAGAATAAGGTAAGACTCTTTAACTTCTTATATTCGCATATTGTGATTTTCTATATGATTGTTACATAAATAATATTTGACTTAACTTTTCCTTGTATATTTTTAGGACAAGGAAGAACAATAGAAGATCATCATTATTCCGATTGAGTAGGATTATGGGTATGGTTGTAATATTTGTATGCTCGCTCATATGGGTGATGGGACTTGGTTGCATGCCCATATTTTTATGTTGTAATTTGTGAACATTTAATGCTTTAGTTTGAATTTATGAACATTTAATGATATGTGATTTGACCAACTTTATGTTGGTGTGTTTGCTATGTATTCTGTAGTGTAGAAAAAAATGTTAAAACCGTATCATAGCTTATAAAGTTGCATTCCTTAATTCGTATTATTGCAAAAATTTCAGTTTTAAAGAAATAGTATGAAACCGGGCCGAACTCGAGCCTCTAAACGAGCCAAAGAGCCGAATCGAGCTCACGAGCGGAGCTCGAGCCCTAAATAAATTCATAAGGTCCAACTGAGCTATGATCTTCCAAGCTCGAAGAGGTAACCAGCCGAGCCCTAAGGGTGCTCGGTCTCGGTTCGTGCGATAATCAGCCGTAGTCGTCATGATAAACTAGCAAAATTAAGTGTTGCGCAGAAATTGGTCACAAGTTAAATTTCAATACATCAGAAAATACACTTCAACATTTTGAGCCTTTTCACAAGGCTTCCTAGTCGAATCTAACTATACCACGCCCATAAAAATCCCAGGCCGACTTGAGTAGCTTTCGATCCAATTAAGCTCACCATCACCCTTACTCCCTTAGTTTCTAAGGGAGGTTACTTCCTCCATTGTAGTCAAATGTAGATCATCTTGCATGTAAACACACATTTATGGGTCTCGGAAAATCCTTTCTTGTCTCCTAAATTTTGCAGACCCTTTATTATTCAATTTTCAATCCTACCCTAACAATTTTTCCAAGATCAAGATTCATCTAAATTCGTTTTAGGAGGTCGCACAATGACCGATCTTGCTATCAAACTAAAGTTCTTAAAACTATATTTCAAAGGCACATCTCCAGTTATCCACCTCAACTAGAAGGGAGGCACTTAAACTCTAGTGGGTAACCACGCTTACCTACAAGACTACAATATTTTTCCTCAATGGTTTTCAAAAATTCCAAGTAACATGCCGAAGGGCCGGGAAAAGAGTCGAGTCGATCAGGCTTGACGACCAGAAAAAGCAAAACGAAATCAGGGTTTGGCCAAAAAAGAAGCGAAAATAAATGCTGCCAAATAATGGGTACACTTACTGACAACTCTTCCCACGTTTTCTCAGCGGAATCCAACTTGGCAATCAGATAAGGTTCCTGCAAAACGTGCATCAGAGAAACACAAACTGACTACCCATAATAGTTAGAATTTTATCATTCAAACCATATGGGGGAGTAAAACTAGAAAAGGAGAAAGAAACGACATACAGCCATGCAAGTGATGCGGGACCTCCGGCGAAGCTTTTGAGACGGACAGAGAGGAGAATTAGATGTTCTCAGTCGCTCAGAGAAATCCTGTGCTGTAAAGAAGCAAATTGTGGGTGCCAAGACCCGAAGATGGAAGCTCGTTGATAGGGAATTCATGGCTGTTAAGAGAGAGAGAGTGCAAGAGAGTTGTTAAAACTTAAAAGCGAAGATAGGAAGGTTATACTATATATATCTTAGGAATCATTGGTTGCGATGAGGATAAAAAAGAGTTTATGTCTTGTTGGGTATGAATTGGCAATAAGTTGAGATTAAATGAATATTAACTTTTCACCTTTTTTTTTATTAAAGGTAAATATGTTATTTTTTAATAAAACTTTAATCTCACCTCTAATACCTAGATTACCTACCCTCCCCATATCTTATTTTGATGGGATTAAAGCTCTTTTAATCTCATTCCCATTCACAATCATTCTTCAAAAACTCAATCCCTTTAAATAAACATGAGATTACTACACATGGGGATATATAATCTCAATCCCTTCCTATAATCCCCGCAAACAAACACTCTATATGTTTATTGGGGACCAAATACAATAGAAGTTTCGTTTTCAAAAGGTTGCAAGGCTTTTTTGAAAAACATTCTCTTAGGAGAGGGAATGGGTGGGTACCACATCATCATGAAGCTTGTGGTGTGTCTTTCGGTCAGTTCAAGTGGTGAGAGAATTGCTTCCTCGCGAAAGAAGTCTTGCAGAGACAGGGTTCTTCTTTTTACAGTTTCCCATGCTATTATTAGGAGGGAAATGAAGTGCCCCACCAATTTTGCCACCAAAACACATAGCCAAATTTCAAAATTTCTACCAAAACCAAAATTTCACTTTCTTGCTACTTTACTCCAAAAGCCACACAGCAGCCACAATACTTCACTCTCTCTTCTATAAATACAGGGAATGAAGAGAGACTTTAGAGCATTAAATTTTACATCAAAATGAAAATGTTCACCACTTAGCTAGTATTTAATTAAGTTAATCGATCACAACAGACGCATGCAAATAAAATTGTTCGTTTGATTACATCAATATTAACCCAAAAATAAGGCAATCACTACTAACCCTTCAAAAAATGTCTTCAATAGCAGCACAGTCGAATGGAGGATGATGATGAATTAACTTTAGAGACTAGAAGGCAATTAGTGGATGAGATCCTAGCATGTGAATTTAATGGGAAACTACTTTGGGGTGCAAAAAAATTCCTTTAAATATGGAATACTTTGTATAGAATGTGGACATATGCACAACAACAAAGAACAACAAGCAATGTTATAGATGTAAGGCCTAAAAAACTGGTAAGAGTTGGAAGAAAACCATTTGAGTTTCTAGAAGATTGGCTTCAGTTAGTCATTTTATGTAAAAGGATAACAATGAGATCATTTGCAGGGGCTCTCAAAATGTGCTTAGTCCACAGTTTGGAAGTTAATTAAAAACTGCAGACTTAGAATTCACACAAACAACAACCATCCATCACTAATAGACAAATACAATATACAAAGAATGCTTTGGGTATTGAAGCACATACAACATGTAACACCCCAATAACCTGCTAATTTTGTAACACCACAACATATATTTTCCAACTTAAAACACAGAATTATCAAAGTATTATCGCCCGTGTGAAAATGTATCGGCTTACTCATAATTTTATAGCGGAAAACATTAAATAAATACTTTAATAATACTTAAAATCATAATAACTGTCAAACCATTATCCAAACTTCAAACATACTTTAAAATCAACTTAAACAATTTAAAATAAATAATCCATAAAGTAACTTAACAAACAAGACATAAATAAAAGCAACAATAGAAAAGAGAAAATTATCTCTCATCAAAATCTCACAATTTCCTAATGAGTATGGATGCATCATATTCAAACTTATAGGCAAATACTCAATTGATGGACTTCTCGTCAATTAAGAGTCATAAAAGGATCAATAGGCACAGCCATGATCGACACACAGAATAGCACATAATCAGTTCTTTTAAAACACGTAAACCTAGCATGATAATACTAAGCAATAAAACATGATCAACATAAATAAAACACGACTCATGAATAACTTGACTTCACAAGACTACAAAGCATAGTTTATTTAACGATTGAATAGTCAATGGATCGAGTTGTCAAATTAAACCTTATCTTCAGTTTAGAAGACGAATTAAGGGCGCGACTCCGAAATCCCCATGACCAACGATATCGAGGAACCTCTAAATGGAAAATAGAGCACGGTGATCAATCCGGCCCCAAAAAAAAGTTGTAGGCCACCACCATGTACCTCAACTCATACTAGTCCAAAACTTCAGATGTGTACAAGTCTAAATCTATTGCTATTCACTTTCACTTTAAGTTTTAATATGTTATTCAACCAACACATAACATGTATACAAAAATATTCCATTTTATCTTAGGATTAAACATCGTGATCAAACAATTCCATTTGACCAAGAAATTAACCCTCACTTTATTTGTTGACCAAAATCAACAATCGAAGTGTCCGAAGACAAGATATAACTTACCCTACAAAGCCCTCGATTTTTCTAAAGTAACAATATAATAATAATTATACCAATCCAACTTACTCATAAAGTCCTCAGCCTTTGAGAAGTAATAAAATAATAATATAGGAAAACAATATAAATAATCAATAACAAATATATTTATTAATTCTCTCACATGAATTAATAAATAAAATTTCCTTTCCAAACATGCTTGAATCAAACATCCATTCAATCATCTAATAAATATCATAGGCAATTAACATGCTCAACAAACATGGTGTTATACAAAATCCTAACCTTGGGACATGATACTAGTCTAACACGTCACGAGTCTCATGACATGTACGTACCTTTTGTAGACAAAACGAAATGACACTTTATGAACTCTAGAAATCACTCAAGGCAAATTCTCCACCTACCAATTCATAATATAATAACTAGTTAATACTCTAATTAGTTCACAACAATTATAAATATTTTCAAATGCTTCGAAACTCATTTTTAATATAATACTATCAAACTAGGCTTTAAGAACCTCAAAAATCATTACTTTTATCTTCAAAACTCACTATATAAATATATAAATCTTAAATTATAACTTAAATTTATAAATTATAAAAATTAAAATTTTTATTAATGAAACAATAAAGTTGCAAACAGTATTTACAAAACATATAAAATCATAACTTTAATTACTAAAACTATTTAATAAATATAAACAGAGGAAAATGAATAAGACTTAACCGGACGAAGCACGAAAAACCAGAAAATAAAAGGAGGAGGACACGCATAATGCATGTGGTGCGTTTGGCTGGCGCTAGCAGTGCGTGGCTTCAGCTGCTGGTGCTGGGAGGACGAGCAAAGAGATGGGAAAGTGGTGGTGTGGTTGTGCTGGCAGTAGCAACCAGATAAAGGGAGAAAAGGGTAGTGAGTGGTGGTTGCCGGAAAAACGAGAGTGAGAGTAAGTGGTGGCGGTTGGGCTACACAGAAACCGAGGAAGAGAGGCAGAGGAAAATCAGACGGGTGAGGAGAAGAAAATAAAGTGTGTAAAAATTGGGTTTTAGTGGGGTATTTATAGGTTCACTTAGAAACCTAGTACAAGTAGGTCTAGGGTTTTATTTTGGGCTTTAAGTTGATCATCAAGGTTAAAAAAGGTTTGGGCTCCTCAACCCATAATTAAAACTAATTTGAAAGACGACCCAAAAGCCAAATAAATATTTAATAAATTAAAAGTCCAATCGAATAAAAAATTTATGAATATTTAAAACGTTTAAATAATCGATTGACGTTCAAAAATAGTCAACTCTTAAATAATTGAATTAAATAAACACGAAAACTAACTATAAATATACTTCAAATTTATTTATGAAATTACGGGGGATTACAGTCTACCCCTCTTAAAAGAACGAAAAACTAAATCTTTTGAAAAACTCTTTGCTCAAACTCTTTCAAAATAGAAAACTCGAAATACTTGTGTTATACCTGTGCATAGTTCACCATCTTAAAAACTCTTTTATGTCACTACGTGGACACATTATTTTGCACTAACATGTGCAAATCACCAAAATAAGCATAAAATGGACAAAAGCGCGAAATTCTATCGCATTCTACCCCTCTTAAAGAAAATGAGTTATGCTCTCGTAACTCACCTCAGCGAACAAGTCAGGGTACTACTTTCACGATACTCACATCTTTATTGCGTGTACTACGCACCTTCTTATCCAATATTTTCACAGTTCTCCCCTCGTACGTGACCCTACTATCTATCAGGATTCTCTCAGGTTCCAGAACATGACCCTCGTCAGGAATATATCTCTTAAGTTGTGACATATGAAATACATCGTGCATCTTCTCGAATTCCATTGGCAACACCAACTTATAAGCTACTTTCCAACTCTTTGCAAGATCTCATATGGACCCATATACTTGTCACTCAACTTGCCTCTCTTACCAAATCTCATATCGTCTTTCGTTGGTGATACTTTCAAAACACCTTATCACCAACGGCGAACTCATCTTCACGCCTTTTCAAATTAGCATAACTCTTCTGCCTATCCTGGCAGCTTGGATTCTCGTTTGAATCAACTTCACATTCTTAACGGTCTCCTCAATGAACTCAATCCCCAAGACTATTTTCTCACTAAAATCATTCCAACAAATGGGAGTTATACAAAGATTCAAATGGAGCGATTTTAATGCTTGCATGGTAACTGTTGTTGTACATAAACTTAATCAAGTCCAATTGGTATTCCCAACTTCCTTGAAACTCGATTGCACATGCTCTCAACATGTCCTCTATCGTCTGGTAGGTCCTCTCAGTTTGACCATCCGTGGTAGGGTGAAATGCAACTTCGAGAGAAATCTCGAATCATGATCCGAAATAATATCCTTCGAGACACCATGGAGTCTCACGACGTGCTTGACGTAAGTTTTTGCAAGTTGCTTCTTCTTTCACGTCTCTTTGATCAGAATAAACACGACAAATTTCGTTAATCGATCCACAATGACCCAAATGGTATCATTGCCACTCTTTGTCTTTGGCAACGCAGTCACAAAATCCATAGATATTGAATCCCACTTCCATCTAGGGACTTCTAACGATTGCACCTTTCCCATAGGTCTCTTGTTGTCTAACTTCACTTTCTGGCAAGTCAGACACTTAGACACAAACTCAACAACTTCTTGCTTCATATTCGGCCACCAATAAATCTCCTTGAGATCCTTATACAACTTATCACCACTAGGGTGTACGAAATACGAAGTACTGTAACCTTCCTCCATAAGGTTCCTCTTACGCTCTTCACACTTCTGTGGTATACACCACCTTCCTTTGAAGCTCAAACTTTCATCCTCATGGATCTTAAAATCCGCTTCCTTTCCTTGCTCCATCTTCTCCTTAATCTCGTCAAGATGCTCATCTCCAACTTGACTCTCCAAGATTTCAACGAAAATCCTCTATCCTAACGATAAGGCATTGACTCTTGCTTCTATCTCTCTAGGATTCAAAATATCAAGGCTCAGCCTTTGCATATCTCGATACAACTCTTCGGAAACTACCAACGCATTCATGCTATGGCTCGTCTTCCTACTCAAGCGTCGGCGACAATGTTCACCTTCCCTTCATGGTATTGGATGTCTAAGGCATAATCCTTTATCAACTTTAACCATCTCCTCTGTCTCATATTATGATCCTTGTGAGTGAAAATATACTTCAAACTCTTATGATTGGTGAATATCTTCACTGTCGCTCCATAAAGGTAATGTCTCCTAAGTTTCAATGCAAACACAATAGCGGCTAACTTTAAGTCATGGGTAGGGTAATTAAACTCATACGGTTTCAACTAACGCAAAGCATACGCGATCACCTTTCCATTCTACTGTAGAAACACAATCCAAACCATTCTTCGAAGCATCACTATACACCTTGAATCCATCGTTTCCATAGTGCAGGGTTAAAACAGGTGCAGAGGTTAATCGGTCTTTCAAAATCTGAAAAGCTTCCTCGCACTTCTCGTTCCAATTATACTTCAATTCCTTCTTCATCAAAGTATTCATAGGTCTCGCTATCCTCGAGAAATCTTTTACGAATCTCCTATAGTAACCAACTAATCCCAGAAAGCTCCTTACATACACATTCTTTGGTTTAGGCCACTCACTCACAGCTTGTATTGACAGGCTAAAGTGGTATCACTTAATCAAATATAAATCATAAGTCCTCTAACAATAGCAGTCAAGGGAAGTAGGGTCGAATTTACACAAAGACAGAATTTCTAAGTCAATAATCAGCCAAACAACTACTTCAGACAAGATCAGATAGAAATCAGCTAAACTACTATTTAGACTAAAGAAAACAATATAAGAAAGAGATTTAAACAATGAATTAAAGTTCTAGGGTATTACTTCGGTCCACCATGCTTATACCAATCAAAGGATCAAACAGCTATCAGAACCTAGGTCACAAGTCGAGAGATTAGAGCATGTGTTAAGCTGTGGTTAAGTCTCAAGGCTCATAATTAAACATATGCCGCATGGCCACTAATATAATCAGAATTACTGATGTGTACTAGGCCTCTAAAAGTAGGACAAATCTGTGCAAACAATTATCAACCTCAAGCAATCAATGAAACTGCGCAATGGCAGTAATTACTCATTAAGAAAAAATCATACCATAACCAATCTAATCAAGCCCTAGAAACTAATAGCAATTCAAAAGTAATTCTTGTTATAAACATGGTTTTCCTCCCTAAATCCCTAGAAATAACACTACTGACTCATAAATGAATCAACAATGACAAAACTAATATAAAACCCTAATCTTTGCATCATGAAACAATTCAATAATCAAACTAAGCAATTAAGAAATAACTAAAAAGATTAAGAGAGAAGAATAATACCAATTGACGGAAAGCAATAACCTTTATTGAAATAAATCCAAGGTTCAATCACCTTTGGAACTAATCTAAAGTGTTTACTCCAAGAAAGCTCTGAAAACTAAACTAATGAAAACTAAAATAAAAGATGTATGTAAAATAAATGAGTTCAACTATTTATAATAACCTCTAAAATCTAATTAAAACGAAATTAAAATGATAGAATTTCAGCTCCGCGTCCCCGCTACCCGATCGGACAATGGGCCACCCGATCGGGCCAAGTCAAAACATAAGCCCAATTGAACTTTTCTCGCCCAAAATGCAATAGCAACAAAAAGGAGGATTAGGCTTCACCCTATGGCATCGGGCCATCATTGCCTGATCGGGGCGTATGCACAAGAGCCCATCTCATCTCTTCGTGTACGCGCAGCAGCAACATTTTCTGGAACTATGGGCTTCGCCCGATCGGGCCTTCTTTGCCCGATTGGATCGGGTTGAGCCAACATGGGTCATCCTTGCTCTCCCTCCTGAGGCAAGCAGCAACAACATTTTCTGGGTTCGCCCGATTGGGTAGGGCCAAACCTACCCGATCGGGCACGAAACCATACCACCCAATTTTAATATTCTTCGCCCGATCGGATCATATTCTGCCCGATCAGGATACGTCTTTCCAACTCTCTTAGCTTTTGGCACTCAATCTTCACACTTTATAGGCCTCGGGACCTCGTTATTCATCCATAGTGCTTGTAACAACTTCTATGTGCCTTGTAACAACTCATAAAGGTGCGATTATTTCCAAATAGCTCACAAATAAGGAGAAAACTCTCTAAAACCTGCAATTTGACATAAAACAACAAAACCACAACTCTATAGAGTAATTAGCACAAAATAGCTCCGAAAAGGTCCAATAACGCACGATTTAGCTCATAAGTAAGGGGAAAAAATCTATATAAATACATGATGTCATGTATCTTCGTAGGACCCACAGAAACTCCTTCCTTAGATATGTAATGACCCAAAAACACTACTATTTCCAAATGAAACTCACACTTAGAGAACTTGGTGATATGAATGCAACTCCAATGAGAAGTAACATCCAAGAACTCCAAATCAAAGGATCTTTAAAATAAAGAACAAGTCCGAAATTTTTATGTATTTGTGGATATGATAATTAAATCAAACACTCCTGAAAGATTTAATTAACTCTCAAACTCCCTTAAACCATTACCTGGAATTAAGTAGATTAACACTCAATAAAAATAACTCCTGAAAATTATTAAATAGTAGAAAGTAATTGCATAAAACAACTAAATTCACTCAAAAAATTTAACTGAGTCAAACTTAATTCTTTATTGAAAAATAACACGCCTATATATACTAGAATACTTCTAGTATGATTAGGAAACCAAAACTCTATCTAAAAAGCATATACATCTAATCCATAGAATCTAGGAAAAGATAAAGATAAGGAAGATAATCTAATAAGATAGGATAGAGATTTTCACTCGTAAATCTATCTTATTTACATGTCTAACCTTCCTTATCCATTAGCTAAACAAATCTTATCTCCAAGGGATTACTAACTCAACCAGGACTCTATATAACCGAATTTATTAACTGAATTTTCGGCTATATTGACACCAATTAAAACATTAATTAAAAGTCTACAATAACATGGCAAAAGACTCTTAAAAGACTTCAAGTAACTAACATGGACGCCCCATATTAGTCTTCATAACTAGGATTATCATCCCAATCAATCATGGACACAAAGGAAGCATTGGAATTGAGCTTGAATCCAAAGGCTTCAAGAACCAAGCAAATAGATTCATCTCCAGTGTTGACTTTACTTTTTGACTTATATCATTCTCCCCCTCTTCAAAAGAATTTGTCCTCAAATTTGTATCATCATAGTAAGGACTAAGATCACCAACATTAAATGTGGCACTCACACCTCCATAATCACTTGGAAGTTCGATCTTGTAGGCATTATCACCAATCACATCAAGGACTTGGAATGGACCATCAGCCTTAGGCATGAGCTTGTTCTTCCTCTTACTTGGAAACCTCTCCTTCCTCAAATGAATCCAAACTAGATCGCCAATCTTGATCTTAGGCTGATCCTATGCTTGTATGCTCTCTCCTTGTATTGAGCATTCATCTTCTCAATTCTAGCTTTGACTTGCTCACATGTCTTCTTAAAAGTGTCGAACCTTTTCTTTGCATCCACGAGAATTTCAGATTTGGTTAGCACAATAAAATCAATTGGAAGAAAAGGGTTGATACCAAAGACCACTTCAAATGGAGATTGAGAAGTTGTAGTTGAATGAGCTCAATTGTAAGCAAATTCAGCATGTGCTAGCTTCATATCTCAATCCTTTTGTGTCTTTCTCACCAAGCCACGCAACAGAGCTCCAAGGGTTCGATTAGTTACTTCAATTTGGCCATCTGTTTGAGGATGATGACTAGTACTGAAGAGTAGCTTAGTTCCCACCATCTTCCATAAGCTCCTCCAAAAGTGACTAAGGAACTTTGAATCACGATCACTAACAATACTTCTAGGGATACCATGCAAACGAATGATCTCCCTAAAGTACAAATCCGCCACATGTAAAGCATCATCAGTTTTATGCATAGGAATATAGTGAGCCATCTTAGAGAATTGATCTACCACAACCATGATAACGTCCTTTCCCCTTTGAGTTCGAGGTAATCGTACAATGAAATCCATACTCACACTATCCCGAGGAGAACAAGGGACTGGCAATGGAGTATATAGGCCTTTATGAAAGGTACTCTTTGCCCTCTGACAAGTAGCACACCTACTAACCACCATATGAACATCTTTCACCATGCCAGGCCAATAAAAACTCTCACTCAAAGTGTCTAAAGTCTTTTGAATGCCAAAATGACCACCCACCCCACCACTATGGACTTCTCTCACAAGCAACTCCCTCACGCTACTCTTAGGAATACATAGCTTATTCCCCTTAAATAGTTTTCAATCTTGAACTACATACAAGCCATTAGGGGTTTTAAAAGAACTACTAAAGTCATCATCATTAACATATAATTCTTTTAAATGATCAAACCCTAAAATTCGAGCATCAACCATGGTTAAGAGATAGGATCGCCTAGAAAGAGCATTAGCAACAACATTACTCTTTCCTTATTTATACTTAGAAGAAAAAGTAAAAGATTGTAGGAATTCAACCCACTTGGCGTGCCTGTGATTGAGTTTTTGTTGTCCATGGATGTGTTTGAGTGGTTCATGTGAATGGAGAATGAAAGGCTTGGGCCTTCAGTAATGGGACCAATGATCTAAAGCCCTCACAATAGCATAGAATTCTCGATCATAGTTGGAGTAATTGAGCTTAGCACCACTCAACTTCTCACTAAAGTAAGCAATAGGCCTCTTCTCTTGAAGCAAAATTGCCCCAACTCCAATTCCACTAGCATCACACTCTACCTCGAACAATATATTGAAATTTGGTAAGGCAAGAATAGGAGCATGGCAAATTAACTTCTTCACCTCATCAAACGCCTTTTGAGCTTGAGAGTTCAAGAAAATTCTCCCTTCTTCATCAATTCAATGATTGGAGCCATAACTGTTGAGAAATTTCGAATGAACATCCTATAAAAGGAAGCCAAGCCGTGGAAGCTTCGACATTCATGAGCATTAGTTAACGCCAACCATGAGGAGATAGCTCTGACTTTCTCTGGATCAACATGTACCCCATCCCTAGATATAATATAGCCAAGAAAAGCAATACTATATAGAAGAAAGTCACACTTTTCCATCTTTTCATACAATTTTTGTTCTCTTCATTTTTCAAGTAAAAGTCTTAAATGAGCTAAATGAGAATCAATACTAGTACTATACACAAGGATATGATCTAAATAGATAATGACAAACTTGTTAAGAAAGGGACGTAGTACCTCATTCATAAGTCTCATAAAAGAACTAGGAGCATTGCAAAGACCTAAGGGCATCACTATCCACTCATATAGACCTTGGTTGGTCTTGAAAGTTGTCTTCCATTCATCTCCTTCTCGAATTCTCATTTGGTGATATCCACTTCTTAGATCAATCTTCGAAAACACCAAGGCTCCATGTAACTCATCAAGCATGTCTTCCAATCTTGGCATAGGAAAAAGATACTTTATTGTGATGTTGTTGACGGCTCTAATATTAATGCACATCCTCCATGTACCATCCTTCTTAGGAACAAGAGGAGCAGGAACGACGCATGGACTCATGCTTTCTCTCACATCAATCAACTCTTTAATCTGCCTTTTTAACTCCTTAGAAGCCACGAGAGCACATCTATAGGCAAAGGTGCGCCTAGCACTAGATCAATAGCATGCTCAATTCCTCTCAAAGGTGGTAACCCTTGAGGCAACTCTTCGGGAAAAATATCCCCAAACTCCTCCAACAAAGCTGCAAGGTTAGGTTCTTTCATAGAAACATCATTAGTTAAAGTACAGTTCACAAACAAAGCATAACCATGAACCACTATTTCGACCTCTTTCTTGAATTCTTTGGCTAAAAGGAACAAACTTTGCTTGCTTCCAACCCTCTTTGGCGCAATAGACTAGGAGACAAGGGCATAAGTCGAATCCTCTTAGACCCTATAAAACTGAATACACATCCGTCTCCCCCTCATGAATAACCTTTCGATCAAACTGCCAAGGTCTACCAAGAAGAATATGACAAGAACATCACCCCCACAACTCATCTTTATAGTTTCCAATAGAGAAAGAAACAAGAGCTTGCTCTTAATAGTGAAACCAGTCTTATCATCTAACCAACTCAACTTGTAAGGACAAGGATGATCTTTAACCAACAAATTTAACTTAGAGACCACATGAGACGCCACCACATTAGTGCAAGAACCACTATCAATAATAATATTGCAAGAAAATTCACCAATTCTACATCTAGTATGAAACGAGTTCTCTCTATGTTCATGATTAGGAGAGTGATTAACATGCAAGGTTCTCCTAATAACTCCAATCATTCTAGTGTCATCTTCAGCATAAGCGTCCTCATCCCCATTCTCATCACTTTCATGGTCACTTTCCACCATATAATCATAAGTTCTCTCTTCTTCCTCCAAAGCCATGTATTGTTTTATAGTGAGGGATTTTCTAGTAGGACAATTTGCAGCAATATGCCCCCTCCTTTGACCCTAAAGTAACTAAGTCTCGAAATAGCCAATTTAGGGCACTCCCCCTTGTATCCCCCCTTAGAAGGAAAGTCTTTCTTTTCAAAGGTTTTAGAAGAAGGGTAAATAGGATTAGGGGTTTTAAAAGTGGTGCTTTTCCCCCATATGCTTTCTTTTTCTCAAGTTCATGACGTTCAAATTTTAAAGCCAATTGACACATATCATCAAAAGTACTATAATTGGTAATATCAATCTTTTTAGCAATAGATTTATGAACACCTCCAATAAATCTAGCAATATTTTCTTGTTCAACTTCATCATTACCACAAAGCAAGCACAATCTATCAAACTCCAAAGTATAGTCATGAACATTCATAGAATCTTGAGTTAAATCACGCTTTCTCATATATTGCCTTTGAATAAAATCACTTGGAATAAATCTTTCTTTCAATTTCTTTTTAAGCTTTTCCCAACTTTTAAGCTTAGGTTTTCCAAGTTTTGCCCTTTTCGACTTTAAACTCTCTAACCAAAATCCAGCATATTTAGTTAGTCTAATGATGGCAATTTTATATTTCTTTTCATCATCAAAACCCCTGTATTCACAAATCTTTTCAAGTTGTCGAATCCATTCAAGCAAATCTTCAGGATTAGAATCACCAGTAAAATCATCCAACTTAATTCCCCTATCATTATCATAAGTGGATTAACATTTTTCACAACATCATGATCAGATGCATAGTCAACATGATTAGGGTCATATTTCCTTTTTACAACATCAACTAGAGCAAGATGGGCGGTTTCTAGCCTTTTAGACTTTTCTCGATCTTCTCTAGCTCTAGCTCGGTCCTCTTCAGTAGCAATAAGCAAATCATGCAACATTTTTTCTAGTTTTTTCCATACTAGACATGCTTAAAGGCTTAAAGAAACAAATATGACACGCAAATCAACACAAAATCACACGCCAATAACAAAAGAATGGTAGCCAAGAACCACACAAGCCTAATCAAGGATCAAGAACTAGAATGAACTAGTTTAGAATGCTTACAAGAAAGTCGGACACTTTCTTTCCTCACCCTCCTGGATAAATCCGATACCAATTGATATGAATACAACTCCAATGAGAAGTAACATCCAAGAACTCCAAAGCAAAGGATCTTTAAAATAAAGAACAAGTCCAAAATTTAATGAATTTGTGGATATGATAATTAAATCAAACACTCCTGAAAGATTTAATTAACTCTTAATCTCCCTTAAAACATTACCTGAAATTAAGTAGATTAACACTCAATAATATTCACTCCTGAAAAGTATTAAATGGCCGAAAGTAATTACATAAAACAACTAAATTCACTCGAAAATTTTAACTGAATCAAACTTAATTCTTTATTGAAAAATAACACCCCTATATATACTAGACTACTTCTAGTATGATTAGGAAACCAAAACTCTATCTAAAAAGCATTTACATCTTATCCCTAATAGAATCTAGGAAAAGATAAAGATAAGGAAGATAATCTAATAAGATAGGATAGAGATTTTCACTCGTAAATCTATTTTATTTACACGCCTAACCTTCCTTATCCCTTAGCTAAACAAATCTTATCTCCAAGGGATTACTAACTCAACTAGGACTCTATATAACCAAATTTGTTAACGGAATTTTCGGCTATATTGACACGAATTAAAACATTAATTAAAAGTCTAAAATAATAGGACAAAAGACTCGTAAAAGACTTCAAGTAACTAACTATGGACGCCGCATATTAGTTTTCACAACTAAGATTATCATCCCAAGAAATCATGGACACAAAGGAAGCATTGAATTGAGCTTGAATCCAAAGGCTTCAAGAACCAAGCAAATAGGTTCATCTCCAAGTGTTGACTTTACTTCTTGACTTGTATCACTTGGCATACAACTGGTTTCTCCTAAGCGTCTCCGAAACCTTCCTCAAATGCTCATCATGCTCTTCTTCATTCCTCGAGTAGATTAAAATATCGTCAATGAATACCACAACGAACTTAAAAGAGCTAATGGAAAATCCTATTCATAAAGTCCATAAATATTGCCGGTGCATTGGTCAACCCAAACGACATTATAGTAAACTCAAAGTGACCGTATCTCGTCTTTGACCATACTTCTTTTAGGACGAAGTCTAAGGCATATCCTCAATCTTTGACTCAACCTTCTTACTTACATCTCGCACACTAAAAAAAAATAACTCACAACCTTTCTTCATAAAATTCTTATCTTTCATAGCAGAAATAATCCCAAAAAACTCTTAGGTTTTCCAAAACGTCGGTACGAAATCGACTTCCCTGAAGGACTCTTTTGAACTATCTTATGAGCTTAGCAATCTATATTTGCCTTGTAAGGACCTAGCCAATTAACAAGATTTGCTTGTGGGAATGAATTGGCTCTCGATTTCTAATAGACGCATAAAACTCTACCCTACTTCCCAATACTAAGGTAAACTTACCATAATTCATAAATTCTAATTACTTCTTTCTTAATAACTGTCTTTCTTATTATGGAAATTCCCATTCCCATTTTGATTCCTTCTGAAGTTCCCTTGACTTCCACCAGCATGGAAATCCTTCCTCTTATCTCCTAGGGCAACATTCTTCTTGTCACGCCTAGACTGTAACCCATAAATGTGAGTAGCTTGCCCATAAACAATGTCTAGAGATGTGAAGGTCTCACCTCCTAATCCTAACTGAATCTCCTTAGTCAAACCTTGCGCAAACCTCTGAGCTTTCAACTCTTCAGTCGCAACTACCTCAGACGCAAATCTAGATGAGGATATAAACTTGCTATAGTAATCAGAAAAAGGACATACTTTCCATTCTAAGGTTGATAATTCTTGAGCCTTTTTCTTCCTCATGAAAGCAGGGTAAGACTTTCCTCTAAGGGCAGTGGTAAAGGAGTCCCAAGTAAAGTCAGCCTCAGCACTAATCTTAGTTCCGTTCTCCTTCGACCAAAGATCAGACTCATCCTTCAGATACATCACGACTTGATCCACCTTCATTGCCGCAGGGCAATTAACAACTCCAAAAATCTTATCGAATTCCTTAATCCAACTCTCTAGGAACATAGGGTCAGGTTGTCCTTTAAAATACGGTGGCTTAACCTTAGCCAGTTTCTCGAACATCTCTCATGCAGTATTAGGACGATCGATTCTTGTGAGTCAGTTTCTCTGCCAAAAGACAAATAGCAGAAGCTAGGGCGACATCATTATTGGCCATTCTACTACGTGACAAAACTACATATACGAAAAACTCAGACGTCTAATTTCAGGTCACCATTCACAACTATTTGCAATTTTACAAAGGCTTCGAAAAGATTTGCCCATGCAATATCACCTTAAGAAAATAAAATCAAAGGAATTTATATGGAACAAGCCCAACCACATACAGTCACGTCATTTACTTGCATAAACGGTCACGTTGACAATCACGTAAGGATCAAAAAATCAATCATGAGAAATAAAATTTTTAAAAAAATATTTCCCATTCGCGTATTAAAATAAAAGTTGCTCACTCGTATAAATAAAAACATATTTTATTTCTCCCAAAAATAAAAACAATAAATATTTCCTCTATCCACTTAAGAATTCACTAACTTTTTCCTCAATCATACAGATAGTAAAGAAAATAACTAGTGTAGCTTAGCTACTATATCCAACAAAACTAATTTCAAAATAAAATAGATAAATAAAGTCATGGACTAATATCATCGTTCCCATCGTTATTCTCCTTGTACATCTCTGGAGTAAAAATCTCATCTTCGAAGTTTTCCATATCCCCAATGACACAATGGTAATTTGGGTGTTCGACTCTAGTCGACCTCTTAGCTCTTTTGGATGAAGGTTCATCAAAAGTCTCAATTTCATCTTCACTTTCAGTGTCACTATCAAACAAAGCTTTCATATAAGCAGCATAGATGTCCTTTCGGGTTTGTCATCTAGCTCGGTCAAACTCTCGCAAAACTTCATCATCGCTATCAGCACCTATCCTTAGAATACGCCGTAGCCCAATGTCTAAACTGGTGTAGAGATCTTAGATTCGGTGTAAGACTCATCGTCACTAGGTATGATGGGGTTGTAATAGCTTCCCACTCAGTCAGCTTCACTATTAGTCATGCCTAATGGTCCATCTACTGTTGGGAAAGACATCTATAAAGAACAATGCTCTCTTTGAGCGTACATTCCAAACATTTAATAAATATATGAATATAATTTAAAGCCACGAATAAAAAAAATAGGCAACTAATCAAAGAAGGAACATGTAATTAAACACGTAAGCATGATCCACATATTCAGACAATCATACATTAATCAGACACTCAGACCAAAACAACTGAATAGGTATGCAGACTAAAACAGCTAAACATACTAAAAATAGACTAGGCCAAAACAGCTGAACAGACAAGAAGTACTAAATTGACCAACATTAGTGAACCAACTAAACAGACTCGCGGACAAAAAGCAACTAAACGGATTAGCAAATAGGAATTCAATTGAACACAACATTTAAGTGCAGACATATGATTTTTCTATCCTATATGCCCTTCTTAATCTACCTATCTCATTTAAATAAAATGAATAAGCAAGACAAATTGATTTTCGCAATCAGAAAACCTTCGAAAAAATATTCATAAATGTCGAAAATAATAAAAGTAAATTTTAGAAAAAATAGAATAAATTTTGGAAACAAATTTCCAAAACCCGAAATAAAAGCAGCAATAGAAAAGAGAAAATAATATCTTATCAACATCTCATAATTCCCTAATGAGTATGGATGCGTCCTCTTAAAACCTGTAGGCAAATACCCAATTGATGGACTGCTCGCCAATTAAGGGTCATAATAGGATCAATAGGCACAACCATGACCGACACATAAAAAAGCACATAATCAGCAAAGCTGATAACAACATAATACACGTAAACCTAGCATGATACTAAGCAATAAAACATGATCATCATAAATAAAACACGACTCATGAATACCTTGACTTCACAAGAATACAAAGAATAGTTCATTTAACAATTGAATAGTCAATGGATCGAGTTTTCAAACCAAACCTTGTCTTCAATTTAGAAGACAAATTACGGGCGTGACTCCGAAATCCCCATGACCAGCGATATCGAGAACCTTTTAATAGAAAATAAGGCACGACGATTAATCCGGCCACAAGAAAAGCCATGGGCTGGCATCATGTACTCTAGCTCATACTAGTCCCGAATTTCAGACGTGCACAAGTCTAAAGCTATTTCTATTCACTTTCACTTTAAGTATTAATATGTTATTCAATGTTGGACACTAACAAAGACAACCAACACATAACATGTATACAACAAAATTCCATTTTTATCTTAGGACTAAACATCATGATAAACAATTCCAATTGTCCAAGAAATTAACCCTTAATTTATTCATTGACTAAAATCAACAATCGAAGTGTCCGAAGACAAAAGATATAATTCACCCTACAAATCTTTCGGTATTTGTAACGTAATAAATTAATAATAATGATACCAATCCAACTTACTCACAAAGTCCTCATCCTTTGAGAAGTAATAACATAATAATATGGGAAGACAATATAAATAATCAATAACAAATATGTTTATTAATTCCCTCACATGAATAAATAAACATACTTGAATCAAAGATCCATTCAATCATGTAATAAACATCATAGACAATTAACATGCTAAACAAACACGTAACTCCATAGAACAATATCAACTTATGAATCATAAAGAGGTTCCCTATACATGGTACTATACAAAATCCTAACCTTAGGACTTGATACTACAGCTAGTCTAACACATCAGGACATGTATGTAATGTGTGTATACAAAATGAGAGGTCAATTTAGGAACTCTAGAAATCACTCAAGGAAAATTCTACGTTTACCAATTAATAAAGGAAAAAGTGACAAGAAAATCCGACCATTGCCCAGTCTTCCACCCCTAACACCACCTTTTGACAATCCAGGCATAATTCCACCTTTGTACCTAATATGCTCATAATGGTTCACATTACCTACGACTTGATTTACCGGTTAACCAATGATGCTCCCTGTTATTTTCTCTTTCAACTATCTACCTTTTCATCTTCCATAGTACCCAGCTTATTCCCCAAAACTAAAAATCCCTGGTTTCTTTCAACTAACCCAAAACAAAGCTTGTTTTTTGTATTTTTTACTTTTCTGCTTCTTTTGTTTGCAAGTAAATAAGTACTTTTCTTACTTCCCCTTTTTTTGTTTGTTTGGAAACTTGTTACTAAGAAAAAAAATGATAATTAATCATAAATCCTTAAAAATAATATGATTTTAGGGATCAATATGAAACTACAACGCACAAAAGAAGCGAGAGAAAATGGTGAGTTTGATAATGGAGGATTTGATTTGCGTGGTTAGGAAAAGAGGAGGGAGACAAAGAGGAGGTGTGGAACTACTGTAAACATCTTGGGTTTGCGGTGCGAGAGATATGTATTACAATAAGGGGGATCTGGTCGTTGGCGTCTGTGGTGGTTTTAGGGGTGGCTAGCAAGGATTGGGTAGGGGAGGGGATTAGAAGCAAACATGATGCAGGAGCGAAGAGGCTTATCCAAGTTATCACTATCTATGACCTTCGCAATTTTTGGATATGGTTAATTCTTCAAAGCAAGGTCATGGGAGCTACGAGTTTAAGCTCAACACAACCTTTCCGTCTCGATTGAAGATGATCAAGTCCATGAAGCTTATGAGGGGCGTCCTTAGCCCATGTTATGAAGTCCATATTTAGTCAAATTGAGTCCTTTAAGAGTCTTATGTCAAGTTAGTTTAGACTTTTAATTAATGTTAGTTAAATAAAACTATGGCCGAAATTATGACTTGTATAATTCGGTCATAGGAGTTGTTTTAGAGTCCTAGTTGGATTTGTAATCCCTTAAAGATAAGAATTGATCTTTTAGCTTAAGATAAGGGAAGATAGGCGTGTGAAATAAGATAGAGATGGCCGAAAAATCCATGCTCATCTTATTAGGATTCTTCTTTATCTTTTAGCAATATTTATCTTTTCCTAGATTTTAGGGATTAAGATTTATTTTGCTTTCTAGATAGAATTTATGCTTTCTAGATAGAGTTTTAGGTTTCCTATCATACTAGAACATGTACTAGTATAAATAGGGCCTAAGGTCGACATTAATAGATAGATATTCAGAATTTTGATTCATATTTTTCGAGTATTAATTATTTGTCAATTAATTTCGTTCCATTTAATAATTTTCAGGAGTGTTAATTATTTAGTGATTAATCTACTTATTCCAGGTAATGGTTTAAGGGAGATTAAAGTTAATTAAATCTTTCAAGAGTGATTGATTTAATTTCCATATCCTAAAACACATAAACACATTCACAAAAGGATTCTTGAACGTTTCTTGATTTAAAGATTGGATCTTGGACGTTTTCTTGGAGTTCTTAATTTGTTTCTTTGACAATTTTCAGACTTAGTTACTTTAGGGTCCTTTGCTTGTATTCTATCTTTGGATGGTACTCTACCTTGGAGGTGCATTTATATCAATTGGTATCAGTTTTCCGGGTTGGTGAGGAAAGAAAGTGTCCGACTTTCTTGAGCTTGAGGACGAATTTTGGCGTGAAATTTTGTGGGTTTTTTGTAGACATCTATGAGAGTGTTGTGTCAAAATTTCATTGCATTTGAAAGAAAAACAAAGCCACTTAAACGTTCGCAATCAGCCGTAAATTCCTGTCAGTTCTGCGGAAATTTAAGATAACCTTTGAAAGACTCGATCTCCCTCAAGAAAGCATCTTTTTGGGTGATTCTTGCGCCCAAACTGGTTTATTTCAAGTCTAGTTTTTTGTAATAAAATTTCGTAGAAGTTGGAGTTCATTTGTTAAAGTTTCGAGACTGTTTTTGTGAAACGTGCGAATTTGGTGCGAATCTGGCGCGACTGACTTTAAAAAATTACTGCGAGCAGCCTACTTTGAATTTTTTAGTGATTCATGTTGGAGATGTTTCCTAACATCCAATTTTTACTTTTGTTAAAATTTGGGAATTTTATTCGACTTGTGGAATCTACAATTTATTGTTAAAGTTAGGTCCGTTTTTCTGGATCTTCTGGGCAGTTTTTTTTAAGGGGAATGTTTGCAACAAAATCATGTTGTATTGGACTGATCATACTGACGTTGTTAAGCTCATTTCATACTCTCCCCCTTTGAACATGCTATAAAACTGGTCCAAAATCAACTTGATGATCCTTGTCTTACAAACTTGGAAAGGAAAGTTTTTGAAGCAGAATTATTCGATCTGATAAGTTTCAAACGACCCATAGAAAGAAGAGAAGAATTTGAAAGGCAACAAAGGGAATTTGAAAGGCAAAAAGAATTGAGGAACAATTTAAGGAAATCTTTGGGAGGGACTTTAGGACGACACCTAAAAGGTCAACTTCAATTCCAGACCCACTAGTTGAAGAAGTTATGATTGATGTTCTTCCTACTTTTTCCGAGTCAACTCTAGATGTACCTCTAGTAGTTGAAGAAGTTAAGGTTGATGTTGTTCCAAATTTTTCCGAGCCTACTCTAGATGAACCTATACTTGTGGAAGAAGTTGTTGAAGAAATAAAAGATGGAGATGAGAACAACAAAATTATTCCTTTTGATGCTATTGTTGAAGATCCATCTATTTTTGACGAAGTACCTAATTCATATTGTTCAAAGTCCATTATTCTTGTCCGTGATTATTTCTATAAATTTGACCAAATTCGAGGTCGAATTTTTTCAAAGAAGGCGAGAATGATGCAGGAGCGAAGAGGCTTATCCAAGTTATCACTATCTATGACCTTCGCAATTTTTGGATATGGTTAATTCTTCAAAGCAAGGTCATGGGAGCTACGAGTTTAAGCTCAACACAACCTTTCCGTCTATATTGAAGATGATCAAGTCCATGAAGCTTATGAGGGGCGTCCTTAGCCCATGTTATGAAGTCCATATTTAGTCAAATTGAGTCCTTTAAGAGTCTTATGTCAAGTTAGTTTAGACTTTTAATTAATGTTAGTTAAATAAAACTATGGCCGAAATTATGACTTGTATAATTCGGTTATAGGAGTTGTTTTAGAGTCCTAGTTGAATTTGTAATCCCTTAAAGATAGGAATTGATCTTTTAGCTTACGATAAGGGAAGATAGGCGTGTGAAATAAGATAGAGATGGCCGAAAAATCCATGCTCATCTTATTAGGATTCTTCCTTATCTTTTAGCAATATTTATCTTTTCCTAGATTTTAGGGATTAAGATTTATTTTGCTTTCTAGATAGAATTTATGCTTTCTAGATAGAGTTTTAGGTTTCCTATCATACTAGAACATGTACTAGTATAAATAGGGCCTAAGGTCGACATTAATAGATAGATATTCAGAATTTTGATCTATATTTTTCGAGTATTAATTGTTTGTCAATTAATTTCGTTCCATTTAATAATTTTCAGGAGTATTAATTATTAAGTGATTAATCTAATTAGTCCAGGTAATGGTTTAAGGGAGATTAAAGTTAATTAAATTTTTCAGGAGTGATTGATTTAATTTCCATATCCTAAAACACTTAAACACATTCACAAAAGGATTCTTGAACGTTTCTTGATTTAAAGATTGGATCTTGGACGTTTTCTTGGAGTTCTTAATTTGTTTCTTTGACAATTTTCGGACTTAGTTACTTTAGGGTCCTTTGTTTGGATTCTTTCTTTGGATGCTACTCTACCTTGGAGGTGCATTCATATCAATTGGTATCTGTTTTCCAGGTTGGTGAGGAAAGAAAGTGTCCGACTTTCTTGAGCTTGAGGACGAATTTTGGCGTGAAATTTTGTGGGTTTATTGTAGACATCTATGAGAGTTTTCTGTCAAAATTTCTTTGCATTTGAAAGAAAACGAAGCCACAGAAACGTTCGCAATCAGACGTAAATTCTTGTCAGTTCTGCGGAAATTTAAGGTAACCTTTGAAAGACTCGATCTCCCTCAAGAAAGCATCTTTTTGGGTGATTCTTACGCCTAAAATGGTTTATTTCAAGTCTAGTTTACTGTAATAAAATTTTGTAGAAGTTGGAGTTCATTTGTTATAGTTTCGAGACTATTTTTGTGAAACGTGCGAATTTGGTGCGAATCTGGCGTGACTGACTTTAAAAAATTACTGCGAGCAGCCTACTTCGAATTTTTGAGTGATTCTAGTTGGAGATGTTTCCTAACATCCAATTTTTACTTGTGTTAAAATTTGGGAATTTTAGTCGACTTGTGGAATCTACAGTTTATTGTTAAAGTTAGGTGTGTTTTTCTTGATCTTATGGGTAGTTTTTTTTAAGGGGAATGTTTGCAACAAAATCATGTTGTATTGGATTGATCATACTGATGTTGTTAAGTGATATCACGTATTTATATAGAGTTTTCTCCCTTATTTACAAGCTAATTTGTGCGTCATTGGAGCTCTTGGGAGCTATTTTGTGCTAACTTTCGTATGTAGTTGTGGTTTCGTGTTTTAGTATTGAATTGCAGGTTTTATGGAGTTTTCTCCTTATTCCCGAGCCATTTGGAAGCAACCACGGCTTTACGAGATGTTATGAGGCACGTAGGGTGGCTCACGAGCTTTATGGCTAGTTTAGGAGGTCCCAAGACCCCTAAACGTGAAGATTAGAGAGCAAAGGAGTCAAAAGGAGTTTTCCGTGCACTGATCGGGCAGAAATAGCCCGATCGGGCGAAGTATTTATGATCGGGTATAAAAGTTGCGGACCCGATCGGGCGATGTTTGCCCGATCGAATCGGGCGAGGAAGCATGTCCCCAGACCCGATCGGGTGACTACCGCCCGACCTGATCGGGTGGAGTGCTGCTTGGTCTCGTTGCGGTGCTACAGGCGAGGGGAACACGCTGGCCCAAGTTGTCGCCAGACCCGATCGGGTGACTACCGCCCGACCCGATCGGGTGGGCCGTTTTCTCGCCTTATTGCTGCACTGCTGCTGCCAGAGCCCAGAAGTGAAGTTGGGAGAATTTGTATGTGGACCCGATCGGGTACTGTGCTCGGGCCCGATCGGGTCTGGTGCTTTATCGCGCTTTTTTCACCTTTTTGTTCCCGTTTTTAGTGAACTTGAGGGGTATTATAAATACCTTTTCCTCAACATCTTTTATTCATCTTTTATTCATCTTTCATTAGGTTTTAGACTAGTTTTATTCTACATTGCTCTTAGTTTAATTCAAACACTTTAGATTAATTTAGAGGTGATCAAACCTATTTCGATTTCAATAAAAGTTCCTGCTTTCCGTTAATTGGTACTCTTCTCTACTCTTTATCTCTTTAATTACTTTGATTGCTTAGTATAATTATTCAATTGTTCATGATGCAATTCTTAGGGTTTCATATTAGTCTTATTGTTGTCAATTCAATTATGAGTGAGTAGTTCTCTTTCTAGGGTGTTAGATAGGGAAGCCATGTTTATACCATGATTGTGATTTAGATTTCTATCAATTTCTAGGGCTTGATTAGGGTGATTGTGATGTGGTTTGTTCTTATTGAGTAATTAATGTCAGTGTACAATTTCATTGATTGCTTGTGGTTAATAGTTGTTTGCACAGATCCGTCTTACGACTAGAGGCCTAGGACACATCAGTAGTTCTGATTACGTTAGTGAACATGCGGCGTATGTTGAACTATGAGCGTTGAGTCTTAACCATAGCTCAACATAGGCTCTAATCCCCCGACTCTTGACTTAGGTTTTAATAGTAGTTGACCCTATTTGATTGGTATAAGCATGGTGGACCGACCTAATACCCTACACTTTTATTCCATAGTTTAATCCTCGATTTATTCAGTCTTCCGTAGTCTATTCCTTAGTTAAATTAATTCCTTCCTGATTTCATCTGGAGTAGCTGAATTGGTTGAATATTGATTTAGAAATTCTGTCTCCCTGTGGTTTCGACCCTGCTTCCACTGACTACCTAGTTAGAGGTCCGTAGGTTTATTTTTGATTAGGTGACACGACTAAAACCTATCAAATTTTGGCGCCGTTGCCGGGGAGACGGCTAGTTCTCTAAGTTTTTATTTAATTATTTGGTCTACTTCTCTGTACCTCATTGGAACTTCATTGTTTCAATCGAGGTACCCTTTACTGCTGCTTTTTGTTTCTTTTGTATGCCCAGGTCCCAAAGAAACGGTTCCCCCATTCCAGCGGACCCTGATCTTGATAGGACAATTAGGCGGATCCGAAAGATAAAGCAGAAAGACAAGCAGTCTGTTCAGCTGAACACCTCTGGAACAGACACCTTGAATTCAGTTATGTCAAAATCACTGAAGTCATATGGGGTGCCCAACCCTGATGGTCTTTCTACTGGACCACCAATGCCCACCATCGCCGCTAACAACTTTGAGATTAAGCCTGGACTCATCAGCATGGTCCAGCAAAATCAGTTTGGTGGGCATCCTACTGAAGATCCGGCAAATCATCTGCAACGGTTTCAACAACTTTGTCGAACCGTTAAACATGTCGGCGTCACTCCAGATCAACTCAAAGTCATGTTGTTCGAGTTTTCACTGAGAGATAGAGCCCAAAAATGGTTGAACGATGTGAAAGAAACTGAGTGGAGTGAGATTTCTGCTGCATTTCTGAGAGAGTATTACCCACCCACTAAAACAGCAGAAATCAGCAATAAACTGGCCACATTTTCCCAAGAGCCTGATGAAACATTAAGGGAAGCGTGGGCTAGGTTTAGAGATTTACAGAGAGAGTGTCCACACCACAATATGGACAAATGGTTCTTGACGCAGACATTTTACAATGGTCTGCAGCCTCAGACGAAGAGTATTGTTGATTCGTCTGCAGGAGGAGTTTTTCTGGATAAGGAAGTGGATGTAGGCTACGAGTTTCTATCAAACCTCGCAGCCAATGATCATTCCACTTCCCGAAGCATTACGAGGAAGGTACTGGAGGTAGATGCCATTGCATTATTGACTTCGCAGATGGCGAAGCTGAGTCAGCAGATTAACACCTTCAGTTCCTCTTCCTCAGCAGCACCCCCTTTGAGTATCAATGCTATGTCTGCAGTAGCACCCATTACCTCATCTTACTGCGAGGTATGTGGTGTTCAGGGTCACTTTGGGCATGACTGTCAGTTCAGTCAATTTCAGATGGAGCAGGCCAATGCCTTCCAACAAAGACCATAAACCTTCCCCCCTTCACATAACTACCAAAACCCGCAAAACCATCAACCTCCACCTCCACAAAACTACCCTAAACCTTCATACCATCAACCCCCACAAAATTTCCAAAGACCACCACCACAAAACTTCCATCATCCCAATAACTTCCAAACTCCACAAAATTTCCACACCCCACCTCCACAAAACAACCCACAAGAGCCTAGCAATTCTGAACTGATGAAACTGATATTGTCTATGCAAAAGGCAAATGAGGAAACAAGGAGGGCTCAAGAGAAGCACATCCAACTTCTCGAGGCTCAAGTTGCTCAGTTGGCAGAATCTAATGCACAGAGGCAGCAGGGACAATTGCCAGGGCAACCAGTTCAGAGAGAACATGTGAATGCCATCACTCTTCGTAGTGGCATTGCATATGATGCCCCTCCAATTCCCATTGATGAGGTTACCCCGACTGCAGGGAAGAAGAGGATGGTATAGGAAGGAAAAAGAAAGAATTCGACGTCTGAAGTCGATTTGTCTGCAGAAGTTGAACAGACAGGGAAGAAAAAGGAGAAGGTTTCTGAAACGCCTTTTACACCAAGGCTACCTTTTCCTCACAGGATGCAACAGTCCAAGGTCGATCAGCAGTTTGGTAAGTTCTTGGCTATGGTCAAGAACCTTGAGGTAACGATTCCATTTACAGATTTAATTACCCAAGTGCCTGTTTATGCCAAATTTCTGAAAGACATGATCACTAAGAAAAGAGACTTTGGTGGGGTAGAACGTGTCGCTCTTACTGAAGAGTGTAGTGCTTTTATTCAGAATAAAACCCCACCAAAGTTAAAAGATCCTGGTAGTTTTTCTATACCCTGCCATCTTGGACCTATTTTTATTGATAAGGCTTTGTGTGATTTAGGTGCTTCTGTTTCTGTTATGCCATTGTCTGTTTATAAGAAACTGAACATGGGAGCCCTTAAATGCACACAAATCACTTTACAGATGGCGGATCGTTCTATAAAATACCCTCTAGGTGTTTTAGAGGATGTTCCTGTTAGGGTTGGGAAATTCTATATCCCTGTTGATTTTGTGGTGTTAGATATGGATGAGGATGCCCAGATTCCTATTATCTTGGGTAGGCCGTTTTTGTGTACTGCTGGTGCTGTCATTGATGTCAAGTCTGGGTCTTTAACTCTGAGTGTTGGTGATGATAAAGTGATTTTTAAACTAACCAATGCTGTTAAGGCACCTATGCTTGAACAATCTTGTTGCAGGGATGAGGTTCTGGATGAAGTAGGGGTGGAGAAGGTTCCAATTCCACCTAAGGTTGCCTCACTGTCTGGAGGCATTGTCAAGAACATTTGGAGGAGAAAGATGTTTGATGAGGGTGGCACTCATTGCCAAGCCCCTCCTATTTGAGAGAGGGAGGATTATGGTCGTGCGGGACCTTTATAAACCAGCGCTGTGCGAGAGGCAACTCGTATTTTCTTTTCTTTCCCTTTTCCTTTTCTTTTTATTTTGCTTCCTTTTTGTGAGCGAGAGTGAGGGTACTAACATTGTTTTTCCTCTTAGCATAGTCCTTATCACCTTTTGGCATTGAGGACACTGCCAAGTTCAGCTTGGGGGAGGAGTTCTGTTTGTATCCCCTATCTCTTTTACTGCTTTCTAGGATAGATTTACTGCTTTCAAAAATACTGAAAAAAATCAAATAAATATGGTTCCCATGACTGGTTTAGTTGCCTCCCTGTGCCCCTTTTTGTGCTCTATTTGAAATTGATTTGACTTTGTTTTCTGGATAGCTGGGCATTTGTGATCTTGAGGCTATGATTTGATGTCTGATTGCTATGATTTCGAGCATTTTTGGATTATATTAGACCACTTTATGCTGCATACCTGAATTGGTTAGACTGTGAGGCCTCTTTGTAGCCTATTGGATTCATTTTATTATCCAGTCTATTCTGGTGTGTTAGTTCCTCTTTAGTGGATTAATCTTGACTTTGACTTCGTACTTGTCTGATTTTAGATGACTTGTAGCATGTGCTGTGATAGAGGCGTTCTTTTGTCTGATTCTTCAGCCTCAGAGTGAATTTTTGATATACTTTTATCCTCCTTAGCCCCGCTGAGCCTAATGACTTGTTTCGTTCTACTTAAACCCCTATTACGAGCCAAAAGCCTTCACTTGATATTATTCCAAGCCTAGCTTGGGGGAGCTTTTGTATGGGTTGAGTTTGAGATTGGTTTGTTGGTTTAGTTTGGTTTTTGAGGAGTTTAAAAGTGTATTTGCTGTGGTTTGAGAGTGAGAAAGAGAAAAGAAAGAAAGCAAGTTTAGAGTTGCGTGAATGAAGTTCAGAAAAATGAAAGAAAAATGAAATGAAAATTCAAAAGGATTCTAGTTCTTTCATTCACGTACGTTCATAAAGGAATATTCGCTCCATTGCTAGAAAATTGGGTTTGTTATGCGCTTTTCATTGATGTATGAGAGTTAGATTACTTTACATGGTTTTATGGTGATTGTTGGGAGTTGTGTAGGCCATCCTAGGCCTTGTTTGAATGATTTATGCTCCCCCTTTCTTGGTTTTTCCACCACATTACCCAAAAGTATCCCCTACCACTCGCCTAAGCCCCATTACAACCCTATAAAGTCCTCTTGAGCTTATGTCTGCATTGTTCATTTGATTGATTTCGAGTTAGTTTGTCAAAGTTAAAGAGTATTTCTGCTAATTGAGTCGACTTGACTAGGATGAGCGTCATTGAACCTTCTTAAACACATGAGAGTGTGAGTGGGAATGGTACTTATGGTCGGGTTGGTGAGTGTTCGGGCACATTCTTTGCCTGCCACAAAATTGAGAGGAGTGACACCCTTGTGAGTGCCTTTTCAGGACTTGTATGCTTTGTGGGTGCTTGAGTTTGATAAATTGCTTGAATGATTGGTGGTTGGATGGATTTGATTAGCCAAACTTGAATTATGCCTGCTTGAACGATTCTTAGTCTTGAAAATGTTTTGAGCTTTGATTTGTTTTTATCTTTGGGGTGAGGTAATCTATTCCATGTTCATGTGCTGTTTGCTTGAGGACAAGCAAAGGTTTAGCTTGGGGGAGTTTGATATCACGTATTTATATAGAGTTTTCTCCCTTATTTACAAGCTAATTTGTGCGTCATTGGAGCTCTTGGGAGCTATTTTGTGCTAACTTTCGTATGTAGTTGTGGTTTCGTGTTTTAGTATTGAATTGCAGGTTTTATGGAGTTTTCTCCTTATTCCCGAGCCATTTGGAAGCAACCACGACTTTACGAGATGTTATGAGGCACGTAGGGTGGCTCACGAGCTTTATGGATAGTTTAGGAGGTCCCAAGACCCCTAAACGTGAAGATTAGAGAGCAAAGGAGTCAAAAGGAGTTTTCCGTGCACTGATCGGGCAGAAATAGCCCGATCGAGCGAAGTATTTATGATCGGGTATAAAAGTTGCGGACCCGATCGGGCGATGTTTGCCCGATCGAATCGGGCGAGGAAGCATGTCCCCAGACCCGATCGGGTGACTACCGCCCGACCTGATCGGGTGGAGTGCTGCTTGGTCTCGTTGCGGTGCTACAGGCGAGGGGAACACGCTGGCCCAAGTTGTCGCCAGACCCGATCGGGTGACTACCGCCCGACCCGATCGGGTGGGCCGTTTTCTCGCCTTATTGCTGCACTGCTGCTGCCAGAGCCCAGAAGTGAAGTTGGGAGAATTTGTATGTGGACCCGATCGGGTACTGTGCTCGGGCCCGATCGGGTCTGGTGCTTTATCGCGCTTTTTTCACCTTTTTGTTCCCGTTTTTAGTGAACTTGAGGGGTATTATAAATACCTTTTCCTCAACATCTTTTATTCATCTTTTATTCATCTTTCATTAGGTTTTAGACTAGTTTTATTCTACATTGCTCTTGGTTTAATTCAAACACTTTAGATTAATTTAGAGGTGATCAAACCTATTTCGATTTCAATAAAAGTTCCTGCTTTCCGTTAATTGGTACTCTTCTCTACTCTTTATCTCTTTAATTACTTTGATTGCTTAGTATAATTATTCAATTGTTCATGATGCAATTCTTAGGGTTTCATATTAGTCTTATTGTTGTCAATTCAATTATGAGTGAGTAGTTCTCTTTCTAGGGTGTTAGATAGGGAAGCCATGTTTATACCATGATTGTGATTTAGATTTCTATCAATTTCTAGGGCTTGATTAGGGTGATTGTGATGTGGTTTGTTCTTATTGAGTAATTAATGTCAGTGTACAATTTCATTGATTGCTTGTGGTTAATAGTTGTTTGCACAGATCCGTCTTACGACTAGAGGCCTAGGACACATCAGTAGTTCTGATTACGTTAGTGAACATGCGGCGTATGTTGAACTATAAGCGTTGAGTCTTAACCATAGCTCAACATAGGCTCTAATCCCCCGACTCTTGACTTAGGTTTTAATAGTAGTTGACCCTATTTGATTGGTATAAGCATGGTGGACCGACCTAATACCCTACACTTTTATTCCATAGTTTAATCCTCGATTTATTCAGTCTTCCGTAGTCTATTCCTTAGTTAAATTAATTCCTTCCTGATTTCATCTGGAGTAGCTGAATTGGTTGAATATTGATTTAGAAACTCTGTCTCCCTGTGGATTCGACCCTGCTTCCACTGACTACCTAGTTAGAGGTCCGTAGGTTTATTTTTGATTAGGTGACACGACTAAAACCTATCATTAAGCTCATTCATACTCTTCCCTTTGAACATGCTATAAAACTCGTCCAAAATCAACTTGATGATCCTTGTCTTACAAAGTTGTAAAGGAAAGTTTTTGAAGCAGAATTATTCGATCTGATAAGTTTCAAACGACCCATAAAAAGAAGAGAAGAATTTGAAAGGCAACAAAGGGAATTTGAAAGGCAAAAAAGAATTGAGGAACAATTAAAGGAAATCTTTGGGAGGGACTTTAGGACGACACCTAAAAGGTCAACTTCAATTCGAGAACCACTAGTTGAAGAAGTTATGATTGTTGTTCTTCCTACTTTTTCCGAGTCAACTCTAGATGTACTTCTAGTAGTTGAAGAAGTTAAGGTTGATGTTGTTCCAAATTTTTCCGAGCCTACTCTAGATGAACCTCTATTTGTGGAAGAAGTTGTTGAAGAAATAAAAGATGGAGATGAGAACAACAAAATTATTCCTTTTGATGCTATTGTTGAAGATCCATCTATTTTTGACGAAGTACCTAATTCATATTGTTCAAAGTCCATTGTTCTTGTCCGTGATTATTTCTCTAAATTTGACCAAATTGAAGGTCGAATTTTTTTCAAAGAGGGCGAGAATGATGCAGGAGCGAAGAGGCTTATCCAAGTTATCACTATCTATGACCTTCGCAATTTTTGGATATGGTTAATTCTTCAAAGCAAGGTCATGGGAGCTACGAGTTTAAGCTCAACACAACCTTTCCATCTAGATTGAAGATGATCAAGTCCATGAAGCTTATGAGGGGCGTCCTTAGCCCATGTTATGAAGTCCATATTTAGTCAAATTGAGTCCTTTAAGAGTCTTATGTCAATTTAGTTTAGACTTTTAATTAATGTTAGTTAAATAAAACTATGGCCGAAATTATGACTTGTATAATTTGGTTATAGGAGTTGTTCTAGAGTCCTAGTTGGATTTGTAATCCCTTAAAGATAAGAATTGATCTTTTAGCTTAAGATAAGGGAAGATAGGCGTGTGAAATAAGATAGAGATGGCCGAAAAATCCATGCTCATCTTATTAGGATTTTTCCTTATCTTTTAGCAATATTTATCTTTTCCTAGATTTTAGGGATTAAGATTTATTTTGCTTTCTAGATAGAATTTATTCTTTCTAGATAGAGTTTTAGGTTTCCTATCATACTAGAACATGTACTAGTATAAATAGGGCCTAAGGTCGACATTAATAGATAGATATTTAGAATTTTGAGTCATATTTTTCGAGTATTAATTGTTTGTCAATTAATTTCGTTCCATTTAATAATTTTCAGGAGTATTAATTATTAAGTGATTAATCTACTTATTCCAGGTAATGGTTTAAGGGAGATTAAAGTTAATTAAATATTTTAGGAGTGATTGATTTAATTTCCATATCCTAAAACACATAAACACATTCACAAAAGGGTTCTTGAACGTTTCTTGATTTAAAGATTGGATCTTGGACGTTTTCTTGGAGTTCTTAATTTGTTTCTTTGACAATTTTCGGACTTAGTTACTTTAGGGTCCTTTGCTTGGATTCTTTCTTTGGATGCTACTCTACCTTGGAGGTGCATTCATATCCAAACAAACAAAAAAATGCAGCACTAACTATGTTCTTGCCATGACAACCATGATAAGATTAAACTTTAGAACATTACAAATTTATGTTCTTGGCAAAATAAAGGAAACATAGATAAGAATAATCCCACCTTTTGCCGATCTTCAACCACTGGTACCACCTTCATTAATCAAGCTCACCTTTGATAAGAATAAAGGAAACACAGATAAGAATAAGCCCACCTTTGACACCCATATTCTCTACATGGTACCTAAAACCTACAACATGTTCAATAGGTAAAAAAAAAGGTAACCAGTTTATTTCCCTGCAAAATGACTTTGTCCTTTCAACTTCTCCCCAACCTTTAAATCTCATCTTCTCCAAAAAAACGCGATTCCTCCATTGTTGCCCAAGCTTCTGTTCCCCGAAAATCTTGTGCAAGTGTTCAATCAAGCTCCATTGTTGAAGTTCGTGGAATTCGAAGTGCCTAGAAAAACGAAAGCTCCCCCATCTGAGTTAGGTAAGTAAAATTTCGTATTCCCTGTTCAAATTTCCCAAATGTGATAAATTTCGTATCTTTTGAAATTGGGTTGCCTAGAATGTGTTAAAAAGTGTTTGAATATGCCCTAATTGCATGTATGTTTCTTTTGATGTTGTTTTCATTAAGATAGGTTATGGGTTTGAAATTTTTGCATGCTCTTCCTGATCTGCTATAGAATCAATGCTTGGTACACTTAGGTTTTGGCATGGGGGTTTGTTTAAGAAAACCAGTAATGTGACTGTTTATTTAGGAGGATAAGGTAGAACCTTTCCTGTTGATTTAGATGAATTGTGCTGTTTATGGTTAGAGGGGTTAGAAAGGGAATGTGTGGGTTATACGAAGATTGAGGTTGTGTATTATTTGATATCTAGTAAAACCCTTGATAATGGGTTGAGGCATACATTTGGCATTAAAGAGGTTAGAGATCTAATTACTCTTGTTTTGAAGCATAGGTGTGTTGATATGTATGTGTTACATGGTGTGTAGATGATCCTGAGACTTTGCCTAACCTTCCACTACCATTAGAAGGTCCGTCAATTCTGAGTGAAAACCTAGCCAAACAATCTGAAAACCCACCTTTATAAACTGAAAACCCACCTTCACAAACTGAGATTCGTGTTTCACAAACTGATACACCTATTTCCCAAACTGAGATGCCTAATACACAAAAATCCATTAACCTTCCTTCCGCTATAAATCCTCCCCATACTGAAAAGCAACTGAAAATCCTATTGTTAAATCCAGTCAACCACCAAAAAAGTCAAGGGAGAAGTTGGTTGTGAGGAGGGGTCCACAACACTTCCCCACCTAGAAGGAGTCCACGTGTACTTAGTGTTAAATTAATACCTGATGGTTATGTTTGGCAGAGGAAGAGTAGCTTTCCAAAAGATTCTTCCACAAGATTCTTCCACATAATCATCTTTTCAACCAAAAATACCTCCCCCTGTTTGGGCCCCTTCCAGTCATGGCCCACCTAACCGGTGAAATGACTATAATACCCTTGAGGGGAAAAATTACCATTTTACCCTAAGGATCTTTCAGGCTAGAAAGTACAGGCCTTCAGTCAGGCCCACTGACAAAAAGGTTTTCATGATATCACCATCTTCACCAGATGACGTCACTTCAGTACTACCTATAAATAGTACTCTCATCTGATCATTTAGGTACGTTTTTACACACATTCCAAAGTATTTACTTGTACTACTCTCTGACTTCTGAGATCAGAATTGACTTAAGCATCGGAGAGCCGATCCCGGGAGCATCCCCAGGGTAGTTCACGGTGCTCTATTTTGTAGGTACCGGAAATTCGAAGACCTTGGACTTGTTTCTGGTTACTACCCTATCTGGATTTGGACTCCCCCGAAACAGTTGGCGCCGTCTGTGGGGACCTAACATAACAGCTGCATTTTCGAACACCATGACACGAGGACAAGGTAACCGCGGTACTACTGCTCGAAAGACTACTCAGAGAATGGGTAGACTTCCCTGCTAAACCAAGGAGGTGCTATCGTCGAGGACGAAACTGACGTCCAAGTTACTGGAAGCCAGGCTGACGCAGCTTTCGAGGCTCCTCCACCAGCAGTGACTTACTCGGGCCTTCGACAACTCGAACTCCGAATGGAAAGACACATGACTACTGTCATGCAACAGCTCGTTTCAGTCATGAAGACTCAATAGACTACTCCCCCTGAACGAGGGACAGTCCTAGATCAGCCGCAGGCTCATCGAAGGGCAGCAAAACTAAAACGTGACCTAACCGAGCACGCTGCTGCTGGCCCCTCGAAGAGGATACCTGCTGCTTCGAAAGGGAATTCTATCATGTCGCCAAGCCAAGATGACGCTCGACATATAATACAGCAGAAACAGATGAGGGGTAAGAACTTCGACGCCCGGGAGATCATCAAAAAGATATGAGAACAATCCCAAGGAGGAGATTCGAAATACTCAGTAGCCACACGAACCACAGGACAGTCTCATCCCGTGACTAACCGTCACACATTGAGAATAGGGAACCCGCAACACATCGTAGATCTCGAAGTGGTAGCTGAATCAGGTTTTCGAGTTGGTTCAGCAGTGGCACATAAATCACCTTTCAGCCAACACATCATGGAGACCCCTAACCCCGGCAAAGTCAAAATCCCTTCGATAGAGCATTACTCGGGCACTACCGATCCAGCTGACCATCTAGCAGCATACAAAGCTCAAATGAGCGTATAGACGTTTTGTGAGGCCACGTGGTGTAGGTAACTCCCAACCACCCTCAATTTCACTAGTCTACCAACTGGCATCATCACCAGCTTCTCGGCTCTCGAAGCCCTTTTCTCTCAGCACTTCATAGCGGCTAAATGCCACAAAAAGACTAGTGTACACTTGATGTTAGTTTCTCAACAGAAAGGGGAAAGTCTGAACTGCTACATCAAGCGATTTAACGAAGAGTCCCTCAAGGTCTCCGACCTCTAAGATGGAGTCGCTGTTACGACTTTAATGATTGGCCACCATCCTGGAAGATTCAAATTCGAACTCGCCATGAGGGAAACTCTTACTTTGGCAGATGCCATGAGGCAGGCGTAGAAGTATATCCAAGCGTCGAACGTCTGCAAGAATGTGCATGATGAGGGAAGTAACAAAAGAAGAAGCGAGCCGTCGAATCAGAAGGATATGGCAGATAGGCTAAAGAGATATCGACCCTCCGACGGAGGCCATGACCCTCGTTTCAACATCAATCGCAGGGAATATACTTAGACATAAAAGAGAAATCTGTGTTACCTCGACCTAATCCCATCAAAACGTCGAGTTATCACAGGGACAAGAAGCTATGGTGTGAATACCGTAAGGATTGTGGTCACACGACCAAGGACTGTAGAGAGTTTAAGAAAGCACTCGACAAATTGGCTAATGAGAGAAAATTAAACAGGCACCTTAAGGAACCCAGGGTGATCGAAGAAGAAATAAAGGAAAAGAGAAACAAGCAAAGAGCGACGAAAGCGAAGGCTATGTTGGGGTCATAGCTGGGGGTTTCGCTTCTGGAGGCCAAGCCGGACACCCCCACAATGGTGTTCGGAGAGAGCTCGAAGGAAATACAGACCCCCCATGATGACCCTCTGGTCATCGAACTTAAAGTGGCCAATCACAGGGTTGGTCGAGTATTGATAGATAGTGGGAGTTCAGCGGACATCATCACCTGGGAATGTCTGCAGAAGCTCAAGTACGAGAGGAAAGACATCAAAGCCATCGACCAACCTTTGATTGGATTCGGAGGACAATCCGTTCACCCCCTTGGAGTCATCAAGTTACCTAGCCGGTTTGGTGACAAGGGAAAAGGACGATGCCTTCCAATCAACTTCCTTGTTGTTGACATCGACCTCCCATACAACATCATCATAGGTAGGCCTACGTTGAACAGAATCAAAGCGTCAATTTCGACCTACCAGCTCTTGCTGCATTTCGAAGCAGATGATGGGACGGTCGGTAGGCTACATGGGGATCAGAATTCTGCCCGAGAATGCTATGTCAACAGTTTGAGAAGGAGCAAGCCAGTCAAGCAAAGTTCAGGAAAGAGAAAAAGAGAAGAAAAGGAAACAAACAGAAGTTCACCACCACCATTGGGTTTGTTCTACAACGAGAACCCAGCCAACCACAATCGACCTCAGCCAGTCGATGAAGATGAAGAAATACAACTCGGACCTGATCCTAACCGGACAGTTCGAATTGGAAAGGACCTTAACCAGGTCGTTCGAAAAGAAATAGTAGAACTCCTTCAAGAATATCAGGAGGTGTTCGCATTTTCGGCTGATGAGATGCCAGGGATAGATCCCTCGGTCACTACGCATCAGCTGAACATCAAGTCAAAATTCAAGCCCATCAAACAAAAGTTAAGACATCAGGGCGCTGAAAGAAACAAGGCAGCAGCCGAAGAGGTGAAGAAGCTGCTAAGTGCTGGGATTATTAGGGAGTGCCAATACACAAAATGGATTTTGAATGTAGTGTTAGTCCGAAAGCCCAATGGATCATGGCGCATGTGCGTCGATTTTACTGATCTTAATAAGGCATGCCCTAAAGATGACTTCCCCCTCCCCAAAATCGACAAGTTGGTCGATTCCACAGCAGGACATTCACTTTTTAGCTTCATGGACGAAAATTTCGGTTACCACCAGATTCCTCTTGCCGAGGAAGATCAGGTGCATACCGCATTTATTACAAGTTCAGGGATTTATTGTTTCGTAGTCATGCCGTTCAGACTTAAGAACGCAGGGTCTACATACCAAAGACTGGCCAATAAAATGTTCAAAAAACAGTTGGGGCGCAATGTCGAAGTGTACGTTGATGATATGATAGTCAAGAGCAGGCTGGTCGAAGATCATGTCCAAGATCTGCGAGAAACCTTGTCCACCGTCCGCTTATATAACATGAAGCTGAATCCTAAGAAGTGTGTCTTCGGCGTTCGAAGAGGAAAATGCTTGGGATTCTTGGTGGACGAGAGGGGTATTGAAGCCAACCCCGATAATACAAGCCATCATCAACATGAAATCCCCTCGAACTGTCAAGGAGGTTCAAAGACTTACTGGGTGTATGGCTGCATTAGGAAGATTTTTATCAAGATCAGCTGACAAGAGCTTACACTTCTTCAATACCTTGTTTCACCCTTGCCAGGAGAAACATTGTTCGTGTACCTCGCAGTGTCTGAAACCGCGCTAAGTGCTGTCCTCGTCGCTGAAAGAGACAAACAACAACACCCAGTATATTTTGTCAGCCATGCCTTCCGAGGTGCTGAAAGTAGATACCCCCCATCGGAGAAAATGATATATGCCTTGGTAATGGCCAGTCAAAAATTGAAGCCTTATTTCCAAGGTCACCCAATCAAGGTACTCACTACTCAGCCATTGAGAAAGCTCATCGTAAATAGAAATGGCTTTAGTCGAGTTATCGAATGGGCTAATCAATTATCAGACTTCGGTCTGGAGTTCGAACCCAGAAGAGAAATAAAAGCACAGGCCTTAGTTGATTTTATTGCTGAATGCCCGACAGAGGTCGAGACTGCCACCCTAACCGGGACATGACAACTTTTTGTAGATGGCTCTTCATCGAAGGCAGGGTGCGGAGCAGGTCTATTGATAATAGACTCTCTCTAAAATAAAATGGAATATGCGATAAAATTTGACTTTGTTGCTTCAAACAACGAAGCTGAGTACGAAGCCCTTTTGCTGGAATTAAAACTATGCCTCTCGAATGGGGCTAATGAAATAACTGTCAGAACAGATTCAGAGTTGGTCGTGGGTCATGTCAAAGGGGAGTTAGAAGAAAAAGAGGACAATTTGAGGATGTACTTGGGCAAGGTAAAAGAACAACAGCAAAAGTTTACCAAGTTTACAATACAACATATCCCACGGTCCGAAAACCAACAAGCAGATGCCTTGTCTCGAATGGCTAGCTCAGCATCTGGACTGGAACCGCGAACCATCTCTTGGAAGTGTTGTATAAACCAAGTATCAACAACCAACTTCTCATCTGTAATATTGACTGCTCGAACAATTGGATGGAAAGCATCCGTTCATACCTTGAAGAGGAAAAGTTACCAGAAGACGAAAAAGAGGCGGAAAGAATACGACGCCGTTCGAGTTGGTTCCTGTTGCACGACCATCTGCTATATAAGAAGTCTTTCACACTCGAAGAAGGCCAACGAATACTGCGAGAAATACATGAAGGGACTTGTGGTAGTCACCAGGGAGCTCGAACCATAGCGGGAAAAGCCTTCGAGCCGGATATTATTGGCCGACAGTGATGAAAGATGCCAAGGACATGGTCAAGAAATGCCACAACTGCCAAGTGTATGCCCATGTACATCGACAATCAGCCACTCCTCTCACCACCATGCAGGCTGTGCTACCATTCGATCAGTGGGGAATGGACATCCTCGGGCCTTTCCCGACCGTATCCGGAGGAAGAAAATTCTTGTTGGTGGCAGTCGACTACTTCACCAAATGGGTGGAGGCAGAACCCTTATCCACCATCACAGATCACCAAGTGCAGAACTTCATCTGAAAAAATATCATCACTCGTTTTGGAATACCTCGAGCACTCATATCAGACAACGGTCGACAATTCAACAGTGGACCTACTAAAGCCTATTGCGCTCGATTCGACATACAAACAAGATTCTCTGCTGTCAGTCGACCGCAAACCAACGGGCAAGCCGAGGCAACAAACAAAGTCATCCTTAAAGGGATGAAGAAAATGTTAGATGGAGCAAAGGGGTCGTGGGTCGAAGACCTTCCAGGCATACTATGGTCAGCTCGAACTACTGTAAAAGAGGTAACTGGTCACACTCCTTTTAACTTGGTCTATGAAAGTGAAGCCGTATTGCCGTTTGAAGTAGATATCCCCTCACCGAGGATAAACTTCTATGATTACGGGCAGAACGAGGAAGAAAAAAGCGTCAAACTCGACCTCTTACCAAAGACCAGAGGGAATGCATTGCTCAAATCAATTGCTCAAAAAGCGAGAATGACCAGGCTATTCAATCATGGAGTCAAAGAAAGGAAGTTCGAGGTAGGAGACCTAGTCCTTCGAAAAATTGAAGCCACAGGAAAAAAGCAAGACCTTGGTAAGCTAAGTCCAAAGTGGGATGGACCATATCGAGTAACTGAGGTTATTCATCCTGGAACATACAGGCTCGAGAACATGGACGGTTTGTTTCGTGCATGGAATGTTGACAACTTGAGGAAGTTCTATGTTTGAAGCAAACCACAGCAAATTAAGGGGCTAATATCGGAGCAAGTTAATGCTCCTTATGCTACTTCGACCTAGCCGGTCTAGATGAAGATTAAGTTGTTGTGATATGCATCGAAGTATTTATAATACTTTCTTAAACTTGTAAACCTTGCCAGTCCAAACAGTCTTGTTGAAAATTATGAATAAAACACGACCTCACCGGTCTTTCGAATTTGTAATGCATTTCAATTTTTGTGTATTATGAGTATCGTATTCTAATTTTCTTTACACCTAACAGGTTCAAAGAAGTTATGGATAAAATACGACTTCACCGGTCTTTCGAACTTACTTTCATCACTTCGTGAACCCATGCTAAGAATGTTGTTCGAATTGTTTCAATGGACCCCTCTTTATGGGGTGTTCGAATTTTATCATTTCATACAAAAGGAACGATGTTCAAATTCCGTAATTCAAAAAGCAAGAGACCTAGCAGGTCGAAAATAAATGCAAAGAGAATATGAAACACGATGAGCAAAACCAGTTCTTTTCATTCCATTCCCATCAGAGATTACAAAGCTTTGAAATACATGGAACAAAAGAAAAGAACTAAGCTACAAAGGTGCTAAGTTACAAAATGACGTAGAAAAGAAGCTAAGACACCTAAGACTTTATATCAACATCTTCCTCTTCGAACGAGGACTCAGATGAAGAGCTCGCATCTTCAGCTTCGCCTGCTTCTGTCTCGCCCTCGGTAGCCTAAGCCGTGACCTCAGCAGCCTCGACCTCACCTTCTTTGATAGGTGAGAGGTTGACAGGGGCTTGATCCTCCTTAGCCTTTTCGACCTCTTCAGCAACCGAGGTCGAAGCGTCACTAGCCTTCTGCTCACCCTTCTCATGGGCCATGAATTCATTAAGGTCCGCCTGCTCATGCTCCTCGTACTTGCCCAGGACTTGTTGGAAGTCCAAGTTAGCAGCCATGTCCTTCAAACTTTTTTCGAAACAACGATGTATGTCATCTCGAGCAGACTGAAAACCCTCAACAATCTTTTGGTCAGCGAAGTTGAGGCCATCCTGAGACCTCTTCGAGCGACGGATATACTTGCTCCTCTTCTGTTTTAGGTCCTTAACGGACTTGTCATATTTCAGCTGCAAGTCATCCCGCTGAGCTAGGGCTTGATCGAGCAGCTCCTTTTGGCCCTTCAGTCGGCCTTCGAGGTTAGCAACCTCCTTGCGCGAAGCCTCGAGCTTCTTCTCCGCTGCCTTGAGCTGGTTGGATATCTCCTCTTTGTTAGTGATTAGGCTCGTCCTCTCGTTGTTAAAAGCTTTGAGGTTGTCAGTGTTCAACCTCTTGGCCTTTTCGAGCTCCACCTCGAGAGAACGAACCCTTCGAGAGGCCTCTAACAGCTCATGTTTGCACTTCTCGAGCTCTTCGGCCAGCTTACTCGAATCACGACCTTCCTTTTCAGTAAGGCAGGCCATTCAGATACACATCTGCGAAAACAAAAGGAACAAGAAAATGTTAAGTCACAGAATTGAGACATCGACAAAAGTAATAAATGAAGAATCTCACCTGTAACCAGCACTTGTTGAGTGCTTCGATCTCCTTTGCCGCACCGAGCTTAGAGATGTCTTCCTTTTCCCCAGGCACCAACAATGCCTCTCGAACTCGTTGGTAACAAGCCCGAAGAGCCTTTCGGCTGACACTTTCGATGCTCATGACGCCGGACTGACCTTCAACGTCGTCGAACCAAGAAGACTTCGTCTTCTTGACCAGGGGCTCCTCTACATCATCCTCGCCCAAAGGACTGGAATCCGCACCCAGATGGAAGCTAAGATCTGGTATTAAGGGTTCGAGTGAAGGGGAGGTGCGGGCTTTCCTTTTAGACCCAACACTATCAGGAATCTCGACCTCTGATAGAGGGGGGGTGGGCAGAGTAGCCGGTGGTGTAGGCAAATGTTTCGTCGGAGCTGATTTTGCCTTCGGTTTGTGTTTTGGATTCTGCACAGACAAGAAAAAAGACAAGTTAGAGGAAAAAAAAACAAAGGCCAAAGGAAAGATGGTAATCGAACTTACAGTGGGGGGCTGTGAACTTTGAGTTCCCCTTTTTGCAGTGAAAACCTAGCCATAGCAGCCATGCCGCTCTTTGCGGTGTTTTTCTTCATTTGTTCGTCAAGGTTGTTATAGGCAAGCACTACAAAAGCAGACAAGTTGGTTAGAAATAAGTTGATACTTTGAACAAGAAAGACAGATTAAGTGATCAACCCCTACATTGGTCATAGGCTGGGTCCTTGTCATTAGATAGCCAGTAGTCAGTTTTGTATCTTTGCTTCCAGTCGATATGGAACGCTGTGGCTTGGCAATGGATGGCCACAATAGCCTCCTCGGCGTCCATTTCAGGCACATTAAGGTTCATACCGAATTTGGAGGGCTATCGAACAAAGTTACGGGCACATCCCATGGCTGATCCCCTCGAAACACGAAGAGGAACTCCCCTCGAAAAAGAGCATGGTTGGTTGGCATCTCGGTCGTAACCTTATATGACTTCTGTTCTCTTCGACCATCCTTAACCATAATGAGGTGTCTGGCTTGAAAAGAATACCAACCAGGCCCATGGCGAACCTCGGACACTTTGTTTATCCTGAACATGTTACGCCAAAGGCGCAATGAAGGTCGTACTCCAAGCATGCGACAAATACATAAAAAAGATACAATTGTCCCAACAGAATTGGGCATAAGTTGACATAAGGCAATGTTATACGCCTCTAAAATTTCCTTAAAGAGTGGGTGCAAGAGAAAACGCAAACCCAGCTCGAAATATGACTTATATACACCAATACACCCAGGGGGTGGCGACACTACCAAGTCGGTGACTTGGGCAGGGTACATTACATAGGGAAGCTTAATGGCGTACAAGGTCGACAAGAACGACAGCCTACCTTGTAGATCCTTTCGCCACATCCCCGTTGACCAGTTGCCACTTATTCCCAATCTCATGTTAGGGGAAGGGAAGGGCTCGCAATGATCGGATGTCGAAGTCCCTTCACCAGTCGCCTCCATTATTTGCACTACACCAAGGGAAAGGAAAGAGTCTAAGTGACTCCTCTTAGAAGGAGGGAAGGCTATCGTTATTTTATTCGGACGATCTAAAAACTCTTCGGGTCCTTCGAAGTTTTCCTCACACTCCTCTTCCTCAATAGGAACGGCGTCGAGTAAAAAATCAGAGTTCGGGGCCCAATAAGCAGTTGTTACAACAGGAGCCTCATCTACCCATGTTTTAACCTAGGGCATATAAGGAAGGGGCAGAGCATAGGAGGCGCTCAATTCGAAAACAGGGTGCATTATTTATATTACAGTAACCCCTATCGAATTTATTATAAGAAAGGAAAAGAGTCAAGAATGAGAAATCATACCTTGGTCGAATTACACGAAAGAGATTCCTCGCACTCTTGATGCACTCTAAGCAGCACACAAAGGAAGCAAAAGGCTTCTTTAAAAGAGAGAAAATTAGAGAGAGAAAGTAGAGAGAGAAGTTGCAAAGTGAGTATATGAGGAAAGAAGTGAAATATTTATATGTCATCTACCTTAAACAGTAACCTCTCTAATATGAACAGTCACCCAACATGGGAGTTCGTGCCAAGAAGTAGAAGGAGGTTTAATGCGATACATCATATATACGATTGGAACGTATAAACACCGGTCAAAATACGGTTGACCACCCCAAAAATTGACTTTAAAGCGTTGACCCTCACCGGGCCTATTTCGAAGAAATTCAGCTGTACAATTCTCCCCTCACCAGGGCTGCCTCGAACTTTTCAAAGGAACAACCCATTGACTGAGCTACCTCGAGCAAATTCAAGGATGTTCTTTGAATCATACTTTTGAAAAATTTTCTAAGTATTAAGCCCTTCATATAAGGCATCCCCTTCGAGCAAACGAGTATAGAACTCAATTAGCCCTAACCAGGCTACTTCGAATTATCAGATTGATCATAGAACTCAATTAGCCCTAACCAGGTACCTCAAAGAATGTAAACCTCCCAAGGGTGTTTACAATTTAATATCGAACCACCTATAGAGGTCGTTCGAGTTTTATATCGAACCTCTCTCAGGAAGACGTTCGAGTTTTGCATAGAACACCTCCTAGGAGGGCGGTCGAGTTTTAATTTAAACCACCCAATGGTGGGTGTCTAAAATTTTATATCGAACCCCCTATAGAGGGTGTTCGAGTTTTATATTGAACCTCTCTAATAAAGGCGTTCGAGTTTTGTTTTGCATAGAGCCCCTCCTAGGAGGGCGTTCGAATTTCCATCTTAAAACCACACAATGGTGAACTTTTGATGAACCCCTCTCATGAGAGGGCGTTCGAATTTTCAGAACCCCTCTGAGTGAGGGCGTTCGAATTTTGATGAACCCCTCTCATGAGAGGGCGTTCGAATTTTGATGAACCTCTCTCATGAGAGGGCGTTCGAATTTTGTTGAACACCTCTCATGAGAGGGCGTTCGAATTTTGCTGAACCCCTCTCATGAGAGGGCGTTCGAATTTTGCTGAACCCCTCTCATGAGAGGGCGTTCGAATTTTGCTGAACCCCTCTCATGAGAGGGCGTTCGAATTTTCAGAACCCCTCTCAAGAGAGGGCGTTCGAATTTTCAGAACCCCTATGAGTGAGGGCGTTCGAATTTTGATGAACCCCTCTCATGAGAGGGCGTTCGAATTTTGATGAACCCCTCTCATGAGAGGGCGTTCGAATTTTGTTGAACCCCTCTCATGAGAGGGTGTTCGAATTTTGATGAACCCCTCTCATGAGAGGGCGTTCGAATTTTTTTGAACCCCTCCCATGAGAAGGTGTTCGAATTTTGATGAACCCCTCTCATGAGAGGGCGTTCGAATATTGTTGAACCCCTCTCATGAGAGGGCGTTCGAATTTTGTTGAAACCCTCTTATGAGAGGGCGTTCGAATTTTGTTGAAACCCGCTCATGAGAGGGCGTTCGAATTTTGATGAACCTCTCTCCTGAGAGGGCGTTCGAATTTTATTGAAACCCTTTCATGAGAGGGCGTTCGAATTTTGATGAACCCCTCTCATGAGAGGGTGTTTGAATTTTTAGAACCCCTATCTTAGAGGGCGTTCGAATTTTCAGAACCCCTCTGAGTGAGGGCGTTTGAATTTTTCAGAACCCCTCTGGGTGAGGGCGTTCGAATTCTGACAAGGCCAACCCCACTTGGGGTACGTCGAATTTTTCAACCGCAAAGGCAGACTATTCCGCTCCACATCGCAGTTTCATCATGATCTAACACTACAACATACTAATGTTTTGGCCCCTTCCAGTCATGGCCCACCTAACCGGTGAAATGACTAAAATACCCTTAGGCGGCAAAATTATCATTTTACCCCTAAGGATCTTTCAGGCTAGAAAGTACAGGCCTTCAGTCAGGCCCACTGACAAAAAGGCTTTCATGACATCACCATCTTCACCAGATGACGTCACTTCAGTACTACCTATAAATAGTACTCTCATCTGATCATTTAGGTACGTTATTACACACATTCCAAAGTATTTACTTGTACTACTATCTGACTTCTGAGATCAGATCAGACTTAAGCATCGGAGAGCCAATCCCGGGAACATACCCGGGGTAGTTCACGGTGCTCTGTTTTGCAGGTACCGGAAATTCGAAGACCTTGGACTTGTTACTGGTTACTACCCTAGCTGGATTTGGACTCCCCCGAACTACAAATTTACTGTGTTTCTTGCACCCGAAACACCCCCTGTTGAAATGTTATCTCAACCAACAAAAATAAACCTACACCTACCCCATCCCAACTAACAAAACAATTAGAAATCCAAAATAAACAAAAAAACCTGTGCAAGAAACTGAAGAAGATAACCCTAAATCTATTCCATCTCAATCAACACCAAAATCCACTTTCATAACAAGCAAAGTTCCAGATGACTATGAATGGTTAGATCCTAGAACTAATGAAAAACTTGAATTGGGATGATTTCTTTGCTGAGCAAGGGCTTTCAGATTTAGAGGAAGTTGGTGAAGATGGTGAAGATGAGTATGAACCATCAGAGGGTGAGGGTAGTGATGAAGAGTCTAATGAGGGAGAATTGGAAAAGGATATAGAGGCTGGATTGGATGATGATGGAGAAGGTGAATTTGAAGATGATGAAAACAGTGATGAGGAGTACACTAAGGCTATAAACAAAGGTAGGGGAACTAATTCTAAGTTAGAGCAGATGGCTAAACAATTACAGTAAGAGGCTGTAGGGGAGGTTGTGGTGCAGGAGTGAATCAGTGATATGAATGCACCTCCAAGCATCCAAGAAAGAATCCAAGCTAAGGATCCTAATGTCACTAAGTCCGAAAATAGACAAATGAATCAATCAAGAACTCCAAGAAACCGTTCAAGATCCAATCTTTGAATCAAGAAACGTTTCAAGAAACAATCTTTGTATGTGTTTTTGTGTTTAAGGATATAGAAATTAAATCAAGCATTCCTGAAAGATTTAATTAACTATATTCTCCCTTAAACCATTACCTGGAATAAGTAGATTAGCACTCAATAATAATCATTCCTGAAAATTATACGAATGGGCGAATTTAATTGAACAACAATTAAATACTCGAAAATTCTCAATGAATCAATACTTACTTTATTTCTACCCTTGTTAATGAAAACTAGGCGCCTATTTATACTAGTACAATGTTCTAGTATGACTAGGAAACCCAAAACTCTATCTAGAAAGCATGAAGTCTATCTAGAAAGCAAAATAAATCTTAATCCCTAAAATCTAGGAAAAGATAAAGATAAACATAAGGAAGATAATCTAATAAGAATGATAGGATTTCGGCCCTTTCAATCTTATTCACATGCCTATCCTTCCTGCTATATTTTGACTATATGATAGGCAGAATAGGTTTGATTATGTTTGAGAAATGATAGTAAAGATTTACTTAAGTTAACTTAGATACAGATGCACCACTAAGTCAAAATAAGGTTCCTAAGAACACCACTTGATTCAAGCTCAAAATCAAGCTAGCATAGGCGCCTAGATTAATTAGGAATTAATCAAAGCAAAAAATAACACAAAGTCTTAATCATGAAAAGTCTAATTTTGTTTATTCATGATTGTGTCCTTTAAATACATGTCCTTGACTCACTAGGAAAATAATTACAGAAATTAAAACAATTAAAAACTAATTAAACCAAAATCTATCCTAATTAGGGTTGGAAAATCGATCCTTAAAGCTTGCTTATCATGTTGGACGCCCCTCCCTTCATTTCCCTTGCTTTCCTCACTTATCCCTTCAAAGTAGGAAACCAAACCCTAAAATGATAAGGTTAGGCGCCAAAGATGGACTTTTGGAGGGAAAATGATTCATTTTCCTTGCTCTTCTATGCTTGGACGCGTATCTTGATTAAAAGATAGATGTTCCTTCCTATCTTTGCTCTTAGTTGATCTTCTTGGAAGCTTCCTTCGGGTTAGGCGCCACTTTTGCTGCATTTAAGCTCTTCACTCGTCCATATGTAGTCATACAACCCTAATGGACTCTCTAATTAACGTAAATGAAATTAAAACTCAACTAATACTATCCTAGTTAATCTACTATGACATTAACATTTTATTACTCTAGACTCCTAATAAAGCAATTAAAGATAGTAACTTAGTTAATAATTAATTAACTAAGCTAAGGACACTCTCAAAGGACTTAAAGTACTCAATAGACTTAAGGGAATTTAGTTTATCCCTTAAAACACAAGCAACCATGTTCTTAGACTTAGGATCAATGGAGCTAGATGGACCTCCATCAAAGCCCTTGGTTAACTTCTTAAATCACAAAACTAACCATAACCAATAATTAAATAGACTTATTAAAAACCTTAGATTGATTAGGTTAGAGTAGCCAGATGCGTATGCATCATACTCTCCTTCTTGGAAAAAGATTCGTCCTCGAATCTTGTTGTTGAATTTGGATCTTAAGATGACAAAAATTTGAAGACAAGTCTCCTTTTCTTTAGATACATGTTCAATTTTAAGCTTTTCTTTTTCATCTCCATGGCTCAAAACTGACATAGCATCTTCATTTAAGTTGCCTTCAGTAGCAACTTCAAAATCTTCTCTTCCATGTACCTCTTTTATTACTTGATTGAGCTCTTCGTCTTTTGGATCTAAAGGTTTCTCTTGTGAGCCACCACCAATAGGCTGTTCTACTTCTTTCTCTTCAGTTTCGTCCGCATGGGGTTTTCCTTCATTTAACATAGTCTCCTTGACATCTTCAATTTCATTAAATAACCTGAGTTGGTGGAGATCTTACTCCGTTCGATGGGAACGTTCCACTAAGGTTTGAAGTTGTTGAGTACAAAGTTCAAGCTCCTTCTTCATACATGAATTGTAAAAGCAACCCTTTTGATAAGAACTTAACTAAAACATCTTCTTGAGCTCTCTTCTCAACTTACTCCAAGTGGCAATCTTTTGTTTTCCATCTCTTCTCCTCTGGGCCTTCAAGTCTTCCCACCATCCTAAAGCATTTTTCCTAAAAGAGTACTTGACTAGTCTAAACAAATCATATTCATAAAGAACATACCCTTCACAGACTGTATCAATTTTGTAGAGCCATCTTTTAAATTTGAATGGACAGAGTGAACCATCAAATTTAGGTATTTGAAGGAGTTCATGGATATCATATATAGGAGCCATTGCTTAAGATTGGAACACTCATAGAAAGCTCCTTGTTGGCTTGAAGGATTTCGTCAGTTTTGCACCTCTTACGAAAAACCACCCCAGATTAATACTAAATGAACTCCGATTAGTCTCAAAGTTTACCACTAGAAAGATCAATTCATGAAACCCAAAAAGGACCTATTACCCACCTTAAAACTCAAAGACACAACAGAGATATGGGCAAAAACTTTTGAGTAAAATTCTGACTGTTTTGCTGTTTTGTGTTTAAGGTTTGTGTTTGAAATTTCGGCTAGGATATGTGTTGGCTCTGATACCAAGATGTTATATTCTGGCTATATGATAGGCATAATAGGTTTGATTATGTTTGAGAAATGATAGTTAAGCTTTACTTAAGTTAACTTAGATACAGATGCACCACTAAGTCAAAATAAGGTTCCTTTCAAGAACACCACTTGATTCAAGCTCAAAATCAAGCTAGTATAGGCGCATAGATTAATTTGGAATTAATCAAAGCAAAATAAAACACAAAGTTTTAATCAAGAAAAGTCTAATTTTGTTTATTCATGATTGTGCCCTTTAAATACATGTCCTTGACTCACTAGGAAAATAATTACTGAAATTAAAATAATTAAATACTAATTAAACTAAAATCTATCCTAATTAGGGTTGGAAAGTCGATCCTTGAAGCTTGCTTATCATGTTGGACGCCCCTCCCTTCATTTCCCTTGCTTTCCTCACTTATCCCTTCAAAGTAGGAAACCAAACCCTAAAATGATAAGGTTAGGCGCCTAAGATGGACTTTTGGAGGGAAAATGATTCATTTTCCTTGCTCTTCTATGCTTGGATGCCTATCTTGATTAAAAGATATATGTTCCTTCCTATCTTTGCTCTTAGTTTATCTTCTTGGAAGCTGCCTTGGGGTTAGGCGCCACTTTTGCTGCATTTAAGCTCTTCACTCGTCCATATGTAGTCATACAACCCTAATGGACTCTCTAATTAACATAAATGAAATTAAAACTCAACTAATACTATCCTAGTTAATCTAATATGACATTAAATTAACTAAGAGTACATTTTATTACTCTAGACTCCTAATAAAGCAATTAAAGATATTAACTTAGTTAATAATTAATTAACGAAGCTAAGGACACTCTCAAAGGACTTAAAGGACTCAATAGACTTAAGGGAATTTAGAACATCCCTTAAAACACAAACAACCATGTTCTTAGACTTAGGATCAATGGAGCTAGATGGACCTCCATCAAAGCCCTTGGTTAACTTCTTAAAACTCAAAACTAACCATAACCAATAATTAAATATATTTATTAAAAACCTTAGATTGATTAGGTTAGAGTAGCCAGATGCGTATGCATCCCTTCCTTATCCCTTAGCTAAATCAATTCTTATCTAAAAGGAATTACAACTCAACTAGGACTCTTAATATAACCAAAAAATAAAATATAATTTCGGCCATGTGATTCTAAGATAAAACATTAATTAAAATGCTGACTTAAATACTAAATTAAATTAACTAAGACTCCTAATGACTCAAATATGGATGTTTGCTTCATCATTCTTGGACTCCATCTTCAACCCACCTTAAACATGGACGAAAAGGTTATGTTGAGCTTAAGCTCGTAGCTCCCATCTTCAACCCACCTCAAATATGGACGAAAATGTTCAAGAATCCTTTTGTGAATATGTTTATGTGTTTTAGGATATGGAAATTAAATGAATCACTCCTGAAAGATTTAATTAACTTTAATCTCCATTAAACCATTACCTGGAATAAGTAGATTAATCACTTAATAATTAACACTCCTGAAAATTATTAAATGAAACGAAATTAATTGACAAACAATTAATACTTGAAAAATATGAATCAAAATTCTGAATATCTATCTATTAATGTCGACCTTAGGCCCTATTTATACTAGTACATGTTCTAGTATGATAGAAAACCTAAAACTCTATCTAGAAAGCATAAATTCTATCTAGAAAGCAAAATAAATCTTAATCCCTAAAATCTAGGAAAAGATAAATATTGCTAAAAGATAAGGAAGAATCCTAATAAGATGAGCATGGATTTTTCGGCCATCTCTATCGTATTTCACACGCCTATCTTCCCTTATCTTAAGCTAAAAGATCAATTCTTATCTTTCAGGGATTACAAATCCAACTAGGACTCTAAAACAACTCCTATAACCGAATTATACAAGTCATAATTTCGGCCATAGTTTTATTTAACTAACATTAATTAAAAGTCTAAACTAACTTGACATAAGACTCTTAAAGGACTCAATTTGACTAAATATGGACTTCATAACATGGGCTAAGGACGCCCCTCATAAGCTTCATGGACTTGATCATCTTCAATCTAGACGGAAAGGTTGTGTTGAGCTTAAACTCGTAGCTCCCATGACCTTGCTTTGAAGAATTAACCATATCCAAAAATTGCGAAGGTCATAGATAGTGATAACTTGGATAAGCCTATTCGCTCCTGTATCATGCTCGCCTTCTTTGAAAAAAATTCGACCTCGAATTTGGTCAAATTTAGAGAGATAATCACGGACAAGAACAATGGACTTTAAACAATATGAATTAGGTACTTCGTCAAAAATAGATGGATCTTCATCAATAGCATTGATATCACGTATTTATATAGAGTTTTCTCCCTTATTTACAAGCTAATTTTTGCGTCATTGGAGCTCTTGGGAGCTATTTTGTGCTAACTATCGTATGTAGTTGTGGTTTCGTGTTTTAGTATTGAATTACAGGCTTCATGGAGTTTTCTCCTTATTCCCGAGCCTTTTGGAAGCAACCACGAGTTTACGAGATGTTACGAGGCACGTAGGATGGCTCACGAGCTTTACGGATAGTTTATGAGGTCCCAAGACCCCTAAACATGAATATTAGAGAGCCAAAGAGTCAAGAAGGAGGTTTCCGTGCACTGATCGGGCAGAAATGGCCCGATCGGGCGAATAAATATTGATCGGTTATGAAAGTTGCGGGCCCGATCGGGCGAGGTTTGCCCGATCCGATTGGGCGAGGAAGCACGTCCCCAGACCCGATCAGGTGACTACCGCCCGACCCGATCGGGTGGAGTGCTGCTTGGTCTCGTTGCGGTGCTACAGGCGAGGGGAACACGCTGGCCCAAGTTGTAGCCAGGCCCGATCGGGTGGCAGCCTCGGGCCCGATCGGGTGGGCCGCTTTTCTCGCCTTATTGCTGCACTGCTGCTGCCAGAGCCCAGGAGTGAAGATTGGGGGAACTTGTATGTGGACCCGATCGGGTACTGTGCTCGGGCCCGATCGGGTCTGGTGCTTTAATCGCGCTTTTTCACTTTTTGTTTCCGTTTTTAGTGAACTTGAGGGGGTATTATAAATACCTTTTCCTCATTATTTTAGAGGGATTTTTTTATTCATCTTTCATTAGGTTTAGAATAGTTCTATTCTTCATTGTTCTTAGTAATTCAAACACTTTAGATTAATTTAGAGGTGATCAAACCTATTTCGATTTCAATTAAAGTTTCTGCTTTCCGTCAATTGGTACTCTTCTCTACTCTTTATCTCTTTAATTACTTTGATTACTTAGTTTATTTATTTAATTGTTCATGATGCAATTGTTAGGGTTTCATATTAGTTTTGTCGTTATTAATTTGATCATGTCTGAGTAGTCTCTTTCTAGGGTGTTAGATAGGAAAGCCATGTTTATACCATGATTGTGATTTAGACTCTTATCGATTTCTAGGGTTTGATTAGGGTGATTGTGATGTGATTTGTTATTTATTGAGTAATTAACGTTATTGCGCAGTTTCGTTGGTTGCTTGTGGTTAATAGTTGTTTGCACAGATCCGTCTTACGACTAGAGGCCTAGGACACGTCAGTAGTTCTGATTACGTTAGTGAAAATGCAGCGTATGTTGAACTATGAGCGTTGAGTCTTAACCATAGCTCAACATAGGCTCTAATCCCCCGACTCTTGACTTAGGTTTTGATAGTAGTTGACCCTATTTGATTGGTATAAGCATGGTGGACCGACCTAATACCCTAGACTTTTATTCCATAGTTTAATCCTCGATTTATTCCGTCTTCTGTAGTCTATTCTTTAGTTTAATTAATTCCTTCCTGATTTCATCTGGAGTAGCTGAATTGGTTGAATATTGATTTAGAAACTCTGTCTCCCTGTGGATTCGACCCTGCTTCCACTGACTACCTAGTTAGAGGTCCGTAGGTTTATTTTTGATTAGGCGATACGACTAAAACCTATCAAATTTTGGCGCCGTTGCCGGGGAGACGGCTAGTTCTCTATGTTTTTATTTAATTATTTGGTCTACTTCTCTGTGCCTCATTGGAACTTCATTGTTTCAATCGAGGTACCCTTTACTGCTGCTTTTTGTTTCTTTTGTATTCCCAGGTCCCAAAGAAACGATTCCCCCATTCCAGCGGACCCCGATCTTGATAGAACAATCAGGCGGATCCGAAAGATAAGGCAGAAAGAAAAGCAGTCTGTTCAGCTGAACACCTCTGGAACAGACACCTTGAGTTCAGTCATGTCAAAGTCACTGAAGTCATATGGGGTGCCTAACCCAGATGGTCTCTCCACTGGACCTACTATGCCCACCATTGCCGCAGCAAATTTTGAGATTAAGCCTGGACTCATCAGCATGGTCCAGCAAAATCAGTTTGGTGGGCATCCTACTGAAGATTCGGCAAATCATCTGCAACGGTTTCAACAACTTTGTCGAACCGTTAAACATGCCGGCGTCACTCCAGATCAACTCAAAGTCATGTTGTTCGAGTTTTCACTGAGAGATAGAGCCCAAAAATGGTTGAACGATGTGAAAGAAACCGAGTGGAGTGAGAATTCTGCTGCATTTCTGAGAGAGTATTACCCACCCACTAAAACAGCAGAAATCAGAAATAAACTGGCCACGTTTTCCCAAGAGCCTGATGAAACATTAAGGGAAGCGTGGGCCAGGTTTAGAGATCTACAGAGAGAGTGTCCACACCATAATATGGACAAATGGTTCTTGACGCAGACATTCTACAATGGTCTGCAGCTTCAGACGAAGTGTATTGTTGATTCGTCTGCAGGAGGAGTGTTTTTAGACAAGGCAGTTGATGAGGGTTATGAATTCATATCAAATCTTGCAGCCAATGACCATTCATCATCTAGGAGTTTGACTAAGAAGGTACTTGAAGTTGACGCTATTTCATTGCTTACGTCTCAGATGGCGCAACTAACTCAGCAGCTAATGAAGTCTTCTAGTCCGACACCTCCACCCATGAGTATCAATGCTATGTCTGCAGTAGCACCCATTACCTCATCTTACTGCGAGGTATGTGGTGTTCAGGGTCACTTTGGGCATGACTGTCAGTTCAGTCAATTTCAGATGGAGCAGGCAAACGCCTTTCAACAAAGGCCACAAGCCTTCCCCCTCCACATAACTACCAAAATCCACAAAACTATCAACCTCCACCTCCACAAAACTATCCTAAACCCTCATACCATCAAAACCCACAAAATTTCAATAGACCACCACCACAAAACTTCCATCACAATAACAACTTCCAAACTCCACAAAACTTTCCCACCCCACCTCCACAAAACAACAACCCACAAGAGCCCCCCATATCTGAAGTGATGAAACTGATGTTAAGCATGCAAAAGGCAAATGAGGAGGCACAAAGAGCCCAAGAGCGACAGATGCTAGCCATGCAAAGATCTAATGAGGAGGCACAAAGAGCCCAAGAGAAAAGCATCAAACTTCTCGAGGCTCAAGTTGCACAATTAGCAAGCTCTAATGCTCAGAGGCGGCAGGGGGAATTGCCAGGGCAACCCGTTCAGAGAGAACATGTGAATGCCATCACTCTTCGTAGTGGCATTGCATATGACGCCCCTCCAGTGCCCATTGATGAGGTTACCCCGACTGCAGGGAAGAAGAGGGTGGTAGAGGAAGGAAAAAGGACGAATTCGACGTCTGAAGTCGATTTGTCTGCAGAAGCTGAACAGACAGGGAAGAAAAAGGAGAAGGTTTCTGAAACGCCTTTTACACCAAGGCTACCTTTTCCTCACAGGATGCAACAGTCCAAGGTCGATCAGCAGTTTGGTAAGTTCTTGGCTATGGTCAAGAACCTTGAGGTATCAATTCCATTCACAGATTTGATTACCCAAGTGCCTGTTTATGCCAAATTTCTGAAAGACATGATCATTAAGAAAAGAGACTTTGGTGGGGTAGAACGTGTCGCTCTTACTGAAGAGTGTAGTGCTTTTATACAAAATAAAACCCCACCAAAGTTAAAAGATCCTGGTAGTTTTTCTATACCCTGCCATCTTGGACCTATTTTTATTGATAAGGCTTTGTGTGATTTAGGTGCTTCTGTTTCTTTTATGCCATTGTCTGTTTATAAGAAACTGAACATGGGAGCCCTTAAATGCACACAAATCACTTTACAGATGGCGGATCGTTCTATAAAATACCCTCTAGGTGTTTTAGAGGACGTTCCTGTTAGGGTAGGGAAATTCTATATCCCTGTTGATTTTGTGGTATTAGATATGGATGAGGATGCCCAGATTCCTATTATCTTTTGTAGGCCATTTTTGTGTACTTCTGGAGCTGTAATTGATGTCAAGTCTGGGACTTTAACTCTTAGTGTTGGTGATGATAAAGTGATGTTTACTCGTCAAGCTCTGATACCACTTGATATGATTGCTACTCCAAGAGTCTCATTCAATGAAATCCAAGTAAAGGAAGTTAGGTTTAATTTTCCTAGATCCGAAAACAAGGAACAAAGTAACCGGATATGATAATTAAAACTAGCACTCCTGAAAGTTTTAATTAACTCTTAATCTCACTTAAACCACTCCTGAAATTAAGTAGCTTACACACTCAATTATGATCACTTCTGAAAATTATTAAATGGTCGAAATTAATTGAAAGAACAAATTAACTCTTAAACGAAAGTTTTAACTCAAAAATAATCTCTACCTTTATTAATGAAAACAGGCGCCTATATATACTAGACTAGTTCTAGTATGATTAGGAAACCAAAAATCTATCTAGAAATCATTTAAATCTTAATCCCCAGAATTTAGGAAAAGATAAAGATAAAAATAAGGAAGATAATCTAATAAGATATGATAGGGATTCCGGCCCTTTCTATCTCTTCCTTATCCCTTAGCTAAATCAGTTCTTATCTAAAAGGAATTACAACTTAACTAGGACTCCTTGATAGAACCGAAAATTAGTAGAAAACTCTGTCCTTTATTTTGCTGAAAATAAATGACTTAATTAATATAACTAACTATGACCTTATTAACTGGAAAGCAATAAAGATAGATTAGAGAAGGACTATGCAGGATTGAATCCGCATCAAGATGGCAGCCACGAAAGGTAGATGATTTTAGAGACATCAAGCTCGATGTCCCTGAATTCGATGGAGATCTTAATCACGATGTTTACTTGGAGTGGGTGACAAGATGTGATTGAATTTTTGAGCTTAAGGAGTATGATGATGCCAACTCTTTCAAGGTTGTAGTGCCTAAGCTAAAGGGGTATGCATCCTTTGGTGGGAGAATGTTGTCCTAGCTAGAGCAAGGAAGCACAAATCGAAAATCAAGAGCTGGAAGAAGCTTAAGAAGAAGATAAAAGAGAAGTTTCTACCTTCTACTTATACTCTTGATTTATATCAGATAAAAGAGAAGCTCTGAAGTACAAAATTTCCATGGTCTAGCATCTTTTTACAGGAGATTTATCAGGAACTTTAGCACCAACTTGGTGCCACTCACCGAATGTATCAAGAAGGGGTCTTTTACTTGGACTCCGGTAGCACAAGAAGCATTCAAACTGTTAAAAAGCAATCTTAGTGAGGCTCCTGTTCTAGCCTAACCTGATTTCAAGCAAGTGTTCGAGGTTAAATGTGACGCTAGTGGCGTGGGGATTGGAGCAGTTTTGCAACAAGGAGGACAACCTATTGCATTTGCTAGTGAAAAGCTTAATCACTCTAAGCTTAATTACAATACCTCTGATAAAGAGTTCTATGCTATTGTTCGTGCTTTGACTCATTGGACTCATTATCTTAGGTCGCCTCAGTTCGTCCTTCATTTAGATCATTAGGCCTTGAAATATATCAATGGCCAACATAAGCTCAGTCCAAGACATGCAAAATGGGTGGAATTCCTTAAGTATTTTAATTTTGTTTCAAAATATAAAACTGGAGTTTCTAACGTTGTCGCAGATGCTTTATCATGAAGACATGCTATGCTTTCTTTAATGAAGGCACGAGTTCTTGGATTTAGTCATCTTAAAAGCCTTTATTGTGAAGATCCTGATTTCTCTTCATTAATGGAGGCATGAAGGATGACGTTCATGGAACTTATTCAGTCCAAGATGGCTTTTTGTTTCGAAACAACAAGCTTTGCATCCGTAAATGTCCACTAAGGGATTTATTGATTAAGGAGGTACATGGTGGTGGATTAGCTGGTCATTTTGGCATTAAGAAAACTGTTGATGTATTACAGGAACACTTATATTGCCGAAACTTGCTGGTGATGTTCATACAGTTCTAGCTCGATGCTCTATATGTCAAAAGGCTAAAAGTACATTCCATTAAGGACTATATACTCTCCTTCCTATTCCAACTCATCCATGGAATGATGTGAGCAAGGATTTCATAGTAGCCCTTCCAAGGACTCAACGCCAGAAAGATGCCATTATGGTGGTGGTGGTGGATAGATTTTCGAAGACGACTCACTTTGTTGCTTGCAATAAGATCGATGATGCAATTCATGTAGCTGAGCTGTTTTTCAATGAAATCATCCGTCTCCATGGAGTACCGAAGTCTATTGTGTCAAATAAAGATTTGAAGTTCCTCAGTTACTTCTGGAAAACTTTATGGAAGCTACTTGGTACTAAATTGTTGTTTAGTACTGTTGCTCATCCACAGACAGATGGTCAGACCCAGGTGACCAACAGGGCGTTGACTATGCTTTGAGAACATTAGTCAACAAATCACAAAGAGATTGGGATGTCAAATTGGCGCATGCCGAGTTCGCCTACAATAGATCACCTACCTATGCTACTAAACGCTCACAGTTCGAGGTAAATTATGGGATTAAGCCTTTAAGTCCTATTGATTTAATTCCTATTCCTCTTGAAGTTCACAGCAACAAAGAGGCCGAGGAAAAACCAAAGGAAATGAAAAAGCTTCATCAACAAATTCCAGACAGAATTGAATGAGTTAATGAAGCCTACAAAGTTCGTGCCAACAAGCATAGGAAAGAGATTTTATACAAGCCCGAGGATCTAGTATGGTTGCATTTGAGAAAAGAACTATTTTGATGAAACGAAGTGATGCCCCGTTTAAGGTGCTAAAAAAGATCAATAATAATGCGTACAAGATCGAGATACCGGATGAAATGGGGAACATCTCCGCTAAATTCAATGTTGGTGATTTGGCCCCGTATCTTGAAGAAGCCTTTGAGAAATTAGAACACTCTTTCGAACCCAAAGAGACTGATGAAGGAATATCTACCTTAGCCCCGAGTCTTCATGGAATCAAGGAAGAAAGGATGGAAGTCCAGTTTTTTAGTTTGATTAACACTAAAATCTCCAAAGTGTTAATTAAACAAGCCTAGATTAAGTTACGAGCCTTAATCAGCTATGAACATGACTATTTATATTTAATGGTACCTTAAAAAATCATTAAATATATGTGTAATTATGTTAAACATCATGTAAAGTAGCTTAATTCGTTCACAAACCATGCTTAAGATGCTAAAGTACAGTTTACGGTTTTTGTTAGAGCTTAAACGTTTTTCTGTAAGGTGCTTAAGGGGGCTTTAATATGATGTTTCAAGGAAACCTCATGCTTCAAAAGCTTCACATGGATTCCTAGAAGTCCCATACGAAAGCACATGGCCATTGAAACGTGGAGCGATGGTGAAGATATGCAATTCTGACCAAAAAAACGTGATTCAACCAACCAAAAAAACGTGATACGGGTTTCTGAATATACTCCTGCAATTGCGGCCATCTTTTAATTTTTTTTTTCTTTGTTTATGTAGAATAATCTCCCATTGGTAGTTTCTCTGCATACGATAAACCAATGGCCTTATTTTACTATTTGCTTGGAAGCTGCTGAAAACAGCTACGTTTTTCAGCATTAGAATTTTATTTTCCTTTTTTGGTTGGGCAAATGACAACCAAATAACGTCAAATTTTGGTATGGTGTAGCCTTATATGTCTAGTTTGTAACCATGTATCACAGGCAGAATTTGGACTTCAATAAGGCACTGAAAACGTTCTTCCACTAGAGCTGTGTGCTTGTGTATTTCTGGATCAGTTTTGATCTTTTATGAAATCTCTACTTTCTTCCAATCTAAACATGGATTTAGTTGATAGAACTTGAAATAGGTTGATATTAGAGACTAATTGTCATAATACAACATTTAGATTGGTGGTTAATTGGGTTGGTGTTAGTGGTGGTTGTGCGTTCATTCAAACAAGGATATTGATCAAAATCGTTCTTGATTGTTTTGGTTGTTCTTTCCAATATTAAGGCTCTCATTGCCTTAATCAATCTGTATCACTTAAATTAGTGAAAGATATGCTTCCGAGTGATAATGTCCTTCCAAGTACGACATATGAGGCAAAAAAGATATTGTGCACGATGAGCTTGCCTTACGAGAAAATCCATCCTTGTCCGAATCATTGCATACTATATAGAAATGAGCGTGAATCGTTGGATAGTTGCCCTTTTATTCAATACCTCATGTTACAAGAAGACATAAGGAGTTCCCGCTAAGGTTTTGTGGTATTTTCTAATTATACCACGATATAAACGTCTTTTTACGAATGTGAGCTACAAAGAAGTTGATATGACATGTCAATGGTCAAAGTAAAATTAAGGATGGAAAACTTAGGCACCCTGCTGGATCTCCTCAATGGAGGTTCATTGATGAAAATTATTCAGATTTTAGTAAAGAAAAGCGAAACCTGCGTCTTGCACTGTCTACTGATGGTATGAATCCATTTCGTTCTTTTACTTCCACATACAGTACTTGGCCTGAAATCTTGGTTACCAACAACCGCAATCCTTTGTTGTGCATGAAAAGAAGGTATATGGTGCTATCTTTGTCAATTTGGGGCCCTAGACAACATGGAAATGACATTGACGTGTACTTAGCGCCTTTTATTGATAATTTGAAGATACTATGGGAAATTGGAGTTGAAGTGTTTGATGCACATCGAAATGAGACGTTCAACCTTAGGGCAATGTTGTTCATGACCATTCAAGATTGTCCATCATATGATAATCTTTCCGGTTATACCGTGAAAGGAACATCAACTTGTCCTGTATGTGAGGATGGTACGAAGGGACAATGGCTTACGAAATCTGAAAAGCACATCTTCGCTCAACATCGTCGTTTTTTCCTAGTGATCATGGTTATCATAAGCGAAAAAGGAATTTAATGGGGAACAAGAAATCCATGGACGTCCAAGAATCTTGACCAGTGAACAAGTGAATGAAAAAGTCAAAGACATGAAGACTACCTTTGGGAAGAGACATGGATCCATCCTTCCAACACAGAGGCATAAGAATTTTGTGAGTGTTTAGCAGGGGTGAAAGTCCCTGAGGGATATTCTTCGAATATTCTAGTTTTGTTTCTATAGAAAATCTGAAGCTTGTGGGTCTTAAGTCTCATGATTCCCATGTCTTGATGCATCACTTACTCCCTGTGGCTATTCGTTCAATTTTACCTAAAAATGTTCGATATACTATTACTAGATTGTGTTCTTTCTTCGATGTGATATACAACAAAGTCATAGACCCTAGTGATTTAGATTCTTTGGAAAGTTTGATTATCATCATCTTGTGCCAACTAGAGATGTACTTCCCCCGTCATTCTTTGATGTAATGATTCATTTAATTGTTCATTTGGTGAGAGAGGTTAAATTTTGTGGTCCTCTTTATTTGAGAAATCAATATCCTTTTGAAAGGCAAATGAAAACTTACCAGCCATATGTGAAGAATCACTTTAGGCCTGAAGCTTGCATTGTTGAGCGAGTCATCTATGAAGATGCTGCTGGATTATGTAGTGAATATCTTAGAAATTCTAAGACGTTTGGTCTTCCGACATCACCACATAGTGGAAGGATGAAAGGAGAGGGGACATTAGGCTATAAACAACTTGACTTGCTTCAAGACCAGTGGCTAATGTCTCATACCGATATTCTGATTATTGAGAAGCAAGTTGAACCGTATCTTAAGGAACACATGTCATACTTAAAGGGATACAATATAAAAGCAAGTGAGAAATCGATACTAAGCGAACATAACAAAACATTGGGTAGTTGGTTCAAAGATCGAGTTATAAGAGAACTTGAAGATCCATCTTATTGTGTTTCAGATCGACTCAAGAGTTTAGCTTATGGGCCCAATTGCAATGCCACTTTTTATTCTAGATACGTCATCAATGGTTACACATTCTACACTAGGGATCAAGATGAATATAGTACTATGCAAAACAGCGGGGTAATGTTGGTAGAGGAGGCTATGCATTTTGCTAGTGCTAAAGACAAGCGTCGTGTTTGACCAAATGGTGTAATATGGATTCGTTGAAGAGATATGTGAGTTACATTAATCTGATTTATCAATACCGATTTTTAGATGCAATTGGGTTGATTCTCATGCCAGAGTCGAGTATGACGAGTTAGGGTTTACTTTGGTCAACCTGAAAAAGCTTGGTCATAAGGAAGACCCTTACATATTAGCTTGTCAAGCAAAACATGTGTTCTATGTGACTGATCTAGTCGCTAAGAGGAGGTCAATTGTAATAACACCGAGATCTCAACATGAAATTGATGATTATGATTAGGATGAGGAGTTGGAAGAAAGGCCCTCAACCAAACTTTTTCAGCATGTTCTTGCCCTTGACAATGTTGATGATTCATCGATGTATGTATGCTAGGACCACAAGGAAGGGGATTGTGTTGGCAAAAGTATTAAAAAATGATACAACCTGGAAGCGTCATCGTAAAAACAAGTAAAAGTTGTTGATACTTTTCAGCTTCTGGTACTTTATGCAAGCTGGGAACACACACTTCTGGACAATGAATATATGGAGCAGCAGAAACTTGTAGTGATGATTTCTCCTATTTCAGACCTTCACATATTTTGGCTATTGCATCTTTGTGATGCATATCAGAAACTGCAATCCTGGGAAGAAGCAGCTAAATGTGCACTTATTGTTGCTGGTGTTGTTATGCAAGTGTCAATTTAACTTCGATTTTAAGCCTTAATTTGAATTGCACTCATTTACTATGGGGTTTTCTAGTGTTTAAAGTTCCTCTTACTCATATCCTTTTAGTAACCTTCAATTTGAGAATTTTGGTATGCATTTTTGCTTTTATACCACTATACTAATTAACTTTTGTATTTGTAGTTTTGTAGGTTAATGGCAAGAAAGAGAATACAAGTATGATCATCTCAAGGAGCTGAGTCCTCAGATTCCGATGTTGAAAAGGCTAGACGTGAGGATGAGAGAGGTCGTACCGTGCTTGCTCAGGTGGGGAAGGCTATTCAAAATGGGATCAAGATTCATTTGGATTAGCATCCAGTTCATAGAGTTCCACGGGGTACATATCGGTTCACTTTTACCACATATACCGGTGTTGTTGTCCAAGAACGAGTGCGCATCACCTACAAGACGTGGAAAGATGTTCTGAAAGCCCTTTTAGACGAACTATATGAATTAATCATAGTATGTGCATACCCTAATGATCCATTTTAAGCTTCTAGAGTATTTAGTTTTTTCTCTTAATGCTTAAACTGTCTTTTTATGACATTCACACTACATTGTTTTTTCCTTTTTTCTTATATATGTAGAAGGGGTTTAGGACACTAAAAGAGCGTAGACAATGGATCTTATCTCGAGCTGACAATCAATAGAGGGATTTCAAGACAAATTAAGAAACGATGGTTGTACCATAAGACTTCTGGATGGTTGAGAACAAGGCCCCATACAAATATCATTGGATTCTTCAACCTGCTTGGGATAAATTTAAGGAGATATGTACTAGCGGAGAGTTCAAGGTATTTTTATAGTCTTTTATAATTCTGTGAACTTATTTAATGAAGCTGAAGAACACTAACTTCTATGTTTTGTGACTAGTGCCTAGAGCACTTGCTGTAGTGTTATTGTTATGCTTATGGTTAGTTGTGTTGTCCATATCCACATCCATTTCCATGCAACCTCGCATTAGGTGTATGTTGATACTATAGATTTTAGCTGAAACTATGTCATTAACCCCATTTATTTAAAACTAAGTCAATTCAGATGAGACAAACATACCTCCTCCATTGAAGTTTCAGGTGATATGTAAGTTATGTTCTGTCGTACTAATCCTTACATCGAGGCGCGTGTCAGTCTTGACACTCAAATGTGGATAAAAAATACTTCGACACTTCACTAGGGATAATCACGTAGATGTTTACAATGTAGCTGAGTCGACACATGGACTAGTACTTGTGTCCGAATCTGAGTAACATAGTTTGTAAAAAAACACAGAAGTCCCACTCCTATGTAAATTGTTATGACTCTGAATGGATTGCGAAGATCCTTAGTTAGTGCCTAGGTTACAGAGGTCTTTGTTGTCTTTTCTAGTGCTAATAGATATGGCTCTATTTATGTATTGGTTATGTCATTGAATATCGGGGACATTCTAGAAAGCAATACTGGAAAGAGAAAACAACAATAAGAATATGTTGTAAAGGTTGAATCTGACTCATCACACATATTTGAACAATATAAGCACTTCAGAAATATATCGCACTTGAGCACCAATAACAATTGGGATGTGAGTGTATGAATGACCAGATATATCATCAGCCTTCAAGATGGTAAACATGAGCATTTAAGTAAATCGGGCAATCCAATTTGCCAAAAACAATCGTATGACTGGTGAACAAAAACATAAGAAGAGGACAAACCTGTTGAAAAGATAAGCCAACGTGCTTCCGATCACCCTGTATTCTAGTAGGTCATATAACCAATGGAAACTACTGAGATAGTCAAGATCCATGGATATAGATCATCTCATTACATTGTGACAAGTGATGAAATGGATCATATAACTTGAAATCTGCTATGTGCATGATAACTGTAGTGTTAGGAAAACAACTACCATGATAGGAACATCATAAAGTTTAATTTTTAAATGAACTAATTTGGCCCTTTAATGTTCTAATTAGCTGGCTTTGCTTAGAGACATAAGCAAGTATATGCATTCGTGTAATTTAGGATCCATTCTCTTCCCCAATATATGCATCTCTAGAGCCATGTATCTTATCATTGATTATGAAAGAAAAGGAAATTGGAAATGCAAAGATATTATATGTGATGTGGAATTGAAGAGACTACTCCAAATTGTAGACATCTATGAGAGTGTTGTGTCCAAATTTCATTGCATTTTGAAAGAAAAACGAAGCCACAACAACGTTCGCAATCAGACGTAAATTCCTGGCAGTTCTGCGAAAATTTAAGGTAACCTTTGAAAGACTCGATCTCCCTCAAGAAAGCATTTTTTTGGGTGATTCTTGCGCCTAAACTGGTTTATTTGAAGTCTAGTTTACTGTCCTAAAATTTCGTAGAAGTTGGAGTTCGTTTGGTATGGTTTTGAGATAGTTCTTGTGAGTCGTCTTATTTTGGTCCGAATGTGGCGCGTCTGACTTTGAAAAAATACTGCGAGCATCCTACGTCGAATTTTTCAGTGATTCCAGTTGGATATGTTGCTTAACATCCAATATTTAATTGTGTTTAAATTTGGTAATTTTTTTCGACTTGTGGAATCTGCAGTTTATTATTGAAGTTAGGTCAGTTTTTATGGGTTTTTCTGGACAGTGTTAGAGAACTTGTTTTGTCACGAATCATGAGGGACTGGTCTAAATACTTTAAGACCCTTCATACTCTTGGCTTTGAGAGTGCTATTATGGTCCTAGAAGATATAATTGCAAATAATTTTCTCACAAAGATGGAAAGAAGAATTGTTGAAAGGGAATTATCTGTTCTATTATATGCGTAACAACTTGAAGACAATCAGAAAAAAATTAGAAAAGCAACAAAGGGACGAGGAATTTAAGGTACTTATGGCAAAACTTGAAAGATCAATTTCGATTCCCAAAGTACTAGTCGAAGAAGTCAAGATTGATGTTCTTCCTACTTTTTCCGAGTCTACTCTAGAGTTACCTCAAATTGTTGAAGAAGTTGCTAATGAAATAGAAGAGATTGATGTTCCTATGCCTCAACCAAGAAAAATTCATGTTGAATGCTTCGACACCATCTTTGAGAAATGTCCAACTTGGAAGGATCATACTTTTGGAGTTGAGAAAAATGAATTAATTCCTTTTGATGATATTGTAGAAGATCCATCTATTTTTAAAGGGGTGCGTAATTCATGCAACTTTATTGATTATGACGGTCTTCATAGTTCAAAGGAAACAAAAGTCGTGGAGTCCATTGTTCTTGTTCGTGATTATTCCTCCAGATTTGATAAAATTCGAGGTCGGATTTTTTTCAAAGAAGGCGAGTATGATGTGGAATTGAAGAGACTACTCCAAATTATGAATGTATATGACCTTCGCAATTTTTGGGTATGGTTAATTCTTTGAAACAAGGCTATGGGAGTTATGAGTTCAAGCTCAATGCAACCTTTTCGCCCATGTTAAGGTGGAATGAAGATGTGTTCCAAGAAGAGTCCAAAAGTGGCGTCCAAGTTGAGTCAATTAGGAGTCTTAGTTATTTTATTTAAGTCATTTATTTTCAGCAAAAAAATAAAAGGGCCGATTTTTTTTTACTGATTTTTGGTTCTATTTAGGAGTCCTAGTTGAGTTGTAATTCCTTTTAGATAATAATTGATCTAGCTAAGGGATAAGGAAAAGATAGGTATGTAAATAAACTAGAAAGGGCCAAAATCCCTATCATATCTTATTAGATTATCTTCCTTATTTTTATCTTTATCTTTTCCTAAATTCTAGGGATTAAAATTTATATGCTTTCTAGATAGATTTTTGGTTTCCTAATGATACTAGAAGTAGTCTAGTAGATATAGGCGCCTGTTTTCATTAATAAAGGCAGAGATTATTTTGAGTTAAAACTTTCGTTTAAGAGTTTAATTGTTTTGCACAATTATATTCGACCATTTAATAATTTTCAGGAGTAATTATTATTGAGTGTTTAATCTACTTAATTCCAGGAGTGGTTTAAGTGAGATTAAGAGTTAATTAAAACTTTCAGGAGTGTTAGTTTTAATTATCATATCCGGTTACTTTGTTCCTTGTTTTCGGATTTAGGCAAATTAAACCTAAGTTTCTTGACTTGGATTTCATTGATTGAGACTCTTGGAGTAGCAATCATATCAATATGCGCTTAGTTTATATAACTTTATCATATCTTTTCAAGCAAACACAAGATGATGAGGAAATAGTTGATTTGTGAATGTGTTCATAACTAAGTAATTGTGGTAGATATTTGACTTCCAACGTTTTTTTGAGTAGTACTACATATTTTTACGCTGTCATTTTGTTTTTGGTGCGATTTGTACATTGTTATTAGTTAAAAATACTTTTGATAGCAATACTTTAGATTGACATTATGCTTAATGAATCCGAACTCATGTTTGAGACTTCATTATATATAGAGACTATTGTGCAACATCAGCAAGGTATTTCTAGAATAACACACGCATCCAACAAGCGTATTGACTTTCGAAAGCCATTCATCACCTTGTTGCCAAATTTAGTTTGACACTCATGGCCCCGAGTATTGCTTGTAATTCTCCTCCAGCTATAACTTCAAGATTTAATCTCTTAAACTCCTCACATAACTCATTCGAAAGTATAAAAGTTGCATTTAGGGTATGCTTCGACTTCCTGCAGCATCTACACCTACATTTTCTTTTCCTTCATGGTACTGAATCTCGAGATCATAATCCTTTATCAGCTCTAACCATCTCCGTTGGCGCATACTAAGCTCTTTTATGTAAAGATGTACTTGAGGCTTTTGTGGTCCGTGTAGATCTTGCATGCCAAACCATAAAGATATTGTATCCATATTTTCAATGTGAACACGATAGCAGCAAGTTCAAGATCATGGGTTGGATAATTAACTTCATATGGTTTTAATTGTCGTGAAGCATAAGCTATAACCTTTCGATTCTGCATGAGGACGCACCAAAAACCATTCTTAGATGCATCACTATATACCTCGTAGCCTTCTGTTCCTGAGGGTAAGGTCAAGATTGGTGCTGTAATGAGTCTTTTCTTAAGCTCTAGGAAAGCTTCTTCGCAATTCGCTTTCCATTCGAATCTAACTTCCTTCCTCATCAATCTTGTTAGGTCGAGCTATCTTTGAAAAATCCTTGAAAAACCTTCTATAATATCCTGCTAACCACAAGAAACTCCGAATTTTCGTGACATTTGTTGGTCTTGGCCATTCTTACGCCTCTTTAACCTATGCAAGACCGACGGAAACTCCATCCTTCGATACAATGTGGCCTGAAAAGGCTATTCTTTCTATCCAGAATTCACATTTTGATAGTTTTGCGTACCACCTATCTCTCCTCAAAATTTCTAATATTTTCCGCAAGTGTTCTTCGTGTTCTTCGCGCGATTTTGAGTATAATACGACTACAAATTTATCCAGATATTCATAAAAATTCCTATTCATTTGATCCATAAACGCTGCAGGGGCGTTAGTCAATCCAAATGGCATAACCGTGAATTCATAATGTCCATATCTAGTTCTCAACGCCATTTTTGGAATGTCACCTTCCTTTATTCTCAATTGATGGTAACGAAATCTCAAGTCAATCGTAGAAAATATCGATGCACCTGTTATTGAGTTCTCTATAGTCTATACACAACCTCAATCCTCCATCTTTCTTCTTCACAAAAAGTATTGGCGCCCCCCATGGTGACACGCTGGGTCTCATATACCCTTTTTAAGAGTTCTTGTAGTTGAGATTTCAACTCTTGCAGTTCCAAGGGCGCCATCCTATAAGGTGCCTTCGAAATTGGTGCAGTCTCGGGCATTAACTCAATTCCAAATTCAATTTCTCTATGAGGTGGCATGCTAGGTATTTCCTCTAGGAAAACATAAGCATATTCTCGTACTACAGGGATCGTATCTATTTTTTCTTCTAGGGTGGTGTCCTGTCATTGCACAGGAACATAGGATATCCTTTCTTGAAATATGACCTCACTTTCATCATGGATATGATTTTGACTCTAGGCTTTACCAAAACTCCCTTATAGGAGATTCTCGCACCTTTAGGCCCACGAAATGAAACTTTTTGCTCACGGCAGTCTAACTTAGCTTTGTGTTTACTAAGCCAGTCCATCCCTAAAATAACATCAAATTCTTTGAGATCAAATTGAACGAAGTCAACACTTAACTCAACTCCAGTAATGGCAATGGGTACGCTTTTATATAAATTGGAACAAGGAATTATAGAACCGGATGGAATGATTACTTGAGTACGAAGAGAGATCGGAGGCTCTAAATCCAACTTTTGAACAACAGATGTTGATATAAAAGAATGAGATGCACTAGTATCAAATAATATATAAGCAAGAGTGGACTGAATAAGGAAAGCAGTGATGACATCCGGATTGTTTTCCGCTTCAGCTTTATTCATAACATAGATTCGTGCTTGGTTTCCATCATTAAGATTCCCACCTGTGCCTTGCTGTTGCTACGGTCCTAGGCTCTTATTACCACCTTGCTTGACTGAGCTTGCGTTGTAGATATTAGTTGCAGTTGCATTCCTGAATCCACCATACCCCCTGACTTGTTATAATTATGACTCCCATCCTACCTCGCGGTTTGAACTCGCTCCACCTTGCCCTTGGCTTCCATAACTCGCTCTATTTACTTGGCTTCCACTCCTGTATAACCTTGTTGGGCAATCTATAGCCTTATGACCCAACCCTTTACACTCAAAGCATGTGATGACTTCTCCGGCGCAAGTTCTACCTGGCTGATTTGGTTTGTTAAACCCTCTGCATGTCCACGATTGACGACTCGAAAACTGACCCCTAACTTGATTATGATCTCCTTGAGAGCCCTAACTCCCACGGTTAGAGTTATTTTCATTCCCACCATTGTTGTTGTGATTATCATATCGAAGCCTTTTTTTCATCATTCTGTTGGTATGATGAACTCCTACTTTCTCTTTTCTTATTCTTGCTGAAGACAACTTCTTCATCTTCATGAATGCGTTCAAGATTCGTTGCTCGCTCATTTGCTTCTTGGAATGTCTTTGAGGGTATACCACCCAAGAACTTCTACAGCTTAAACTTCAGTCCTGTTTCGTACTTCTTAGCTTTGTCTTCTTCTGCGGGAATAATATGAGAGGCAAACGAGAAAGCTCGATAAACCTGTCGGTGTATTCTTGTACCATCCTGCTTCCTTGGTTCAATCTCAAGAATTCTTGCTGCTTTTGCTATTTCAAGGATGAAGGATGGAATCTTGCTGTCAACCTTTCCTTAAATGTCTCCTAAGTAAATTGCTCTTCTTGAAGACAAAGCACTCTTGAGGGACCACCAATTATCCGCTTCCTCCTTGAGGTAGAAGGTCCCTACCTTAATCTTCCTGTTTTCTAGACAATCGCTAATTTCGAATAACTTCTCAATATCTCTTATCCAATTCTCTAGAATAAAAGGATTTGCCTTCCCTATATATGTAGGTGGGTGATAGGTAGAGATCTCCTTCGATATGGAACTAGTGGGGTTGGAATCTTGGTCTTTTTGCACTAAACATTGAACGATGGATCGGGTGAGTTCTTCCAAGGTTTTAAGCTTACTAGCCATTTCATCCATGTTTTGGGCTTCTACCATCCTAGGGTAATATACACAAAGTCTATTAACAAATCATATCTTATCATTACATTAATAGATCCCTAGGCACAATTACTTCATGAACATACACAACATTTCCATTTTTATGCTATTGTAAATAATCTTAATTGCCAACTTTAAAATTTATACTCCAATTCATAACACTTCAAAGTTTTTGCTTATGTTAAGATTGGAGTCTAAAGATTCACAAATTTTGCCAACAAAAGTTTTAACAATTACTCTCAACATTTACACATACACACATCACACAACAACAAGCCATAACACACAGGTGATTAAGTCCAGTGCCGGCTACTACGATTCCCATCCTCCATCAAGATTCAATTTCATTAAGCATATGACCAATTTACAAATGTAATATCTTTATTATACATTTATTTCATACATCATCGTACTATAACTACATATCATAACAAGATTTCAATAATGCAAAAACCAAGCCAACCTCCCGCGATATCCCTTCTCTCATTTTAGTTTCCTTTTTTCTCTTTTTTTTCCCAATACAAACCTTACTTACCCTTCTTAGGATCCTTAGGTCTTTGTATTTACACATTGATGCATATAGCATTTCATAAGCAAGAGCATTCGTTGGTTAAGAACCGAAGAAACAGTTTTGCATCAAGCCTTGTTGGAACCGTGCCAACAACCACCACTTTCACTAGCCTTAGAACCACCAAACTAGGCCACCAATGTCAAAGAAGATCTCTTGGTGCAACCTTGCTTTGTTAAATTAGTAACTAATCTACGTTAGTTAGCTAATTAACTCAAAGACTTGAATTAGGACAAACTGTCCAGTTTGTACTCTAAGCGCACAGCTCAAAGAAAGGAGTATAACTCTTAATTCATTCAACAAAGTCTAATGAAACTTCTTACATTACAATCCTAACATATAAAGAAGCAACATACCAAAAATTCACGTCATTTGGTGATGTTTTGCTTAGGTAACAAAAGCTATCTTAAAATATTACAAAATCTGGGCCAGTTTTCAGTACCTAGGTGCAATGATTAGGATATTCTGAGAAACGAAAATATCCTACTGCAAAAAGGAAACTAAGGTAATAAAATAGACATTCTAAGGAAAATATCCTCAAAAATTCAGCCGCAAAAGCTTAAAAAAAACGGCTGCCCAGAACTGATGAAATGGGACCCAGAAAGACGCCTCCCAGCTGCGGTTTTGGATACTTCTCAATGAAGCTCTCATTTCCTATTGATTCTTGCCTCCAACTCTTCACATGCTTGTTGGTGATGTAGTTAAGCACACAGGTGAGTCATGTATGGTTGCCTTAGCCAAGAATAAAGCTCAAAAACGTGGTCAAAATACTCCCTAAACAAACCGTATAAAATCTGTTCTTCCAAAACAGTTTCACTAGGCTTACTTTAATGACTTAGAACTAATTAATTAAGCTATTTAATCATAATTCAAGCTTGATTACTAATACTTTATGATGTTAAGATGATCATAAGCATTAATCAACAAGGCTTAAAATAGATTAAGAAGGTGTTAAGCTTAATTAACAATTCGAAGTACTTGCTTGTTCGAAATTGGATTAAGTAAGCTAATGAATTGAATCTCCTTCACCTTAATCTCTTCTTGATGACTCTTTGCTAGGAGACTTGGATTGATCATGGATGCTCCTGCATCATTCTCCCCTGGTTTGGAGAAGTCTTCTTGCAACTCGAAATCTTCTTCCAAATATGGAGCTAAGTCACCAACATTGAAGGTGGCCGAAATGTTGCCCATCTCACTTGGTAGTTCTATCTTGTATGCATTGTTATTGATCTTCTCAAGCACCCTAAATGGACCATCACTCCTTGGCATCAGCTTGTTCTTCCTTCTTGATGGAAATCGTTCCTTCCTTAGGTGCAACCATAACAAGTCCCCGGGCTTGTAAATGACCTCCTTTCGATGCTTGTTTGCTCGGACCTTGTAAGCTTCATTAACCTTCTCAATGCGTGCTCTAATCTGTTGGTGAAGCTTCTTCATCTCCTTTGCCTTCTCCTCTGCATCTTTGCTTTGTCTCACTTCAACTGGAATAGGTAGTAAATCAATGGGGCTTAAAGGATTAACCCCATAGTTCACTTCGAATGGAGAGCACTTCGTGGCATATGTAGGTGATCTGTTATAAGCAAATTCGGCATGTGCTAGCTTGAGATCCCAATCTTTCTGTGACTTGATGATTAGAGTTCTGAGAAGAGTAGTAAGTGTCCTGTTTGTCACCTCCGTTTGACCATCAGTTTGTGGATGCGCCGTGGTACTAAAGAGGAGCTTAGTACCTAGGAGCTTCCATAAAGTCTTCCAAAAGAAACTTAGGAACTTAACATCCTTATCAGAAACAATAGTTCTCGGTACACCATGTAATCTAATGATCTCCTTGAAGTACAAATCAGCTACATGAATTGCATCATCTGTCTTGTTGCAGGCAACGAAATGAGCCATCTTTGAGAATCGATCCACCACCACCATAATAGCATCTCTTTGCCTTTGAGTCCTAGGCAAAGCTACAATGAAATCCATACTAACATCTTCCCATGGTTGATTAGGAACTGGAAGTGGAGTATAGAGCCCTTGATGAAAAGAACTCTTGGCCTTTTGACATGTAGAACATCGAGCTAGAACTGAGTGAACATCACCTGCAAGTTTTGGCCAATAAAAGTGTTCCTGCAAAACATCCACAGTTTTGTTAATACCAAAATGTCCTGCTAGGCCTCCTCCATGAACCTCCTTGATGAGCAAATCCCTTAGTGAGCACTTAGGGATACAAAGCTTATTATTTCGGAAGAGAAAACCATCTAGAATCGAAAAAACTCCATGAGAACCATCCTTGCACGCTTCTATCAATGGTGAAAAATCTGGATCATCATAATAAAGCTCCTTAATATGAGTGAAGCCAAGAACTCGAGCCTCCATTAGAGAAAGCATAGAATGCCTCCTAGATAATGCATCTGCAACCACATTAGAAACTCCAGTTTTGTACTTTAAAACAAAATCAAAAGATTGAAGGAACTCCACCCATTTAGCATGCCGTGAACTGAGCTTATGTTGTCCATTAATGTACTTCAAAGCTTGATGATCTGAATGCAACACAAACTGAGCTGGCCTAAGATAATGAGTCCAATAAGTCAAGGCACGAACAATAGCATAGAACTCTTTATCATAGGTGCTGTAGTTGAGCTTGGCATGATTGAGCTTCTCACTGAAATAGGCTATGGGACGCCCTCCTTGTTGTAAAACAGCTCCAATCCCTACGCCACTTGCATCACATTCAACTTCAAACACTTTCTTGAAATCTGGTAAGGCTAGAACAGGCGCCTCACACAGCTTGCTTTTCAACTGATCAAATGCTTCCTGAGCTGCTGGAGTCCAAGTGAAAGAACCCCCTTTGATACATTCGGTCAGTGGAGCCAAAATAGTACTAAAACCTCTGATGAATCTCCTGTAAAAAGATGCCAATCCATGAAAACTTCGAACTTCTGTGATGGACTTTGGAATCGGCCATGATTTGATTACCTCCACCTTGGATTCATCCATAGAAATACCCTGAGATGAAATAATGAAGCCAAGAAAAGACACACTAGAAGTGAAGAATTCACACTTCTCCATCTTTGCATATAGCTTCTTTTCCCTTAGCTTAAGGAAAACCTTCTTCAGATGAATAAGATGATCCTGTTCATTGTTGCTATACACAAGAATATCATCAAAATAAACCACAACAAATGAACCAATGAAGGGACGAAGTACCTCATGCATGAGCCTCATGAAAGTGCTAGGAGCATTAGTTAAACCAAATGGCATAACACGCCACTCATATAACCCACTCTTAGTCTTAAAGGCTGTTTTCCATTCATCCCCTTCCTTGATTCGAATCTGATGATAACCACTACGCAAATCTATCTTGGAGAATATAGTAGCACCATGTAATTCATCGAGCAAATCATCAAGCCTAGGAATAGGATACCTATACTTGATGGTAATGTTGTTTATAGCCCTGCAATCTACACACATACGCATAGTCCCATCCTTCTTTGGAACCAAAATAACAGGAATAACACATGGACTAAGACTTTCTTGCACAAACCCCTTAGCTAACAATTCAGTAATCTGTTTTTGCAACTCGTTAGCTTCTTCATTACATCTATAAGCTGCCTTGTTAGGTAATGGTGCTCCAGGAACTAAGTCAATTTGACGCTCAATACCCCTACTAGGTGGTAAACCATATGGAAGATCCTCGGGAAAAATATCACTAAAATCGTTCATTAATGGTTTAACCCAATCATGTAATTCACGAGTATTTTCATCATTTGCAGTAAATAACAACAACAAGTACATTTCCTTCCCCTTTTCAATGGCCTTATCAACTTGATGTTTTTGGAGAATTAAGGATTTCTGATTTTTAGCTTTCGAATTGGAGGTTTCTTTCTTAGGTAAATTCGAACCCTTTCTGCTAGGACTAAGTATAATTTTCTTGTTTTCATGCATGAAAGTGTATGTATTAGTCCTACCATTATGTAAGGTTTCCTTATCAGATTGCCACGGCCTCCCTAAGAGAATATGACATGCATTCATAGGCACCACATCACATAAAACCTTATCATTATACGAATCACCAAAAGAGAAGCTAATTAAAGCTTGTTTTGTTACCTCCACACAGTTACCATCATTAAGCCAATGAAGCTTATATGGTTTAGGATGACTGAAGGTAGGATGATTGAGCTTCTCCACCATAGAACTCGAAGCTACATTAGTGCAACTCCCACCATCAATAATCATGGAACAAATCTTGCCCTTGATTAAGCATTTCGTCTGAAAAATCTGGTCTCGTTGAGATGGTATAGCTTCGGATTCTTTGGAGTGAAGGACCCTCCTTAGAACCAAGCTAAGATGATCATCTCCTACCACTTCATCAACAAGAACATCTTCATTGCATTCGACCTCCTTTTTCAGATTCTTTTTCGTGCTCCTCTTGATCTTTAAGGGCATCTTCTATGTTTTTAATGTCTAGTAAGGTCATCACCCTTCTGTTTGGGCATTGTGCTTGATAATGACCATAACCATGACACTTAAAACATTTGACATCATCCTTCTTGGAAGAACTTTCAGCAACCTTCTTCCCTTTATCAAGAACTTTCGAACCAGCTTCATTTTTAGGTGTAAATGGAGATGTAGAAGTAGGCTTCACATACGAACTAGAACCTCCTTTAGCATAAGAAGTTCCTTTGCTAAATTTTCTTCTTCTTCTTGTCTTTTTGATGCTTTTCCACCTTAAGAGCCAACCTGAAAAGTTCATCTAAGGTAGAATAAGATTGAAGTTCAAGCTTCTTTTGAATGTCACGATCTAGACCCTTCACAAAACGAGCCATGGTCTGCTCTTCCCTTTCTTGCACATCCAATTTCATCATCAACTTCTCATATTCATGGATGTAGGTCTCGACATTTTTGGTACCTTGAGACAAATCAGAAAGTTGGTTATATAAATCAAGAGTGTAAGTGGAGGGGGAGAAACTTAGCTTCCATCTTCTTTTTCAGTTTCTTCCAACTCTTGATTTTCGGCTTATGCTTCCTTTCTCTAGCAAGAGCAACGTTTTTCCACCAAAGGGATGCATAACCCTTTAGCTTAGTGATAGCCACCTTGAAAGATTTCGAATCATCATACTCCTTTAGCTCGAAAATCCTATTACATCTCGAAACCCATTCCAAGTAAGCATCAGGATTAAGGTTTCCATGAAACTCTGGAACATCTAACTTAATGTCTCGAAATTCATCTTATTTTCGTGGCCTCCTTCTTTGATTAGAAGCTTATGATTGCACTTCTTCACTAGAGTCATAAACAACCTCATTCTCTTCTTCAAAGTGCCCTCTTTCACGAACTTCTATTCGAACTCCAACACTAGAACTTCGAAAAGCTTCCATGAGATTTGCCATTTGCTCACTAATTGTAGCCATTTGATTCTCAAGGCCAACTAGCCTTGCTTCATTCAATGTCATGCCCCTTCTAAACTAATTTGGATCTTCATTACCACTCATTTTAACAACCACGAGATTGTATCAAAGATTAGAGGTGAAAAGAGAAGAAAAGAGATGTGTTTGGCTTAGAAATGGTTTCGGTTTTGGGGGGAATAAGTGTATGAGTTTAGGAAATGATTAAAGGATGATAAGAGGGTTAAAAGAATGCTCTTAAACTAACCAAAGCTCTGATACCAAATGATGCATATAGCATTTCATAAGCAAGAGCATTCGTTGGTTAAGAACCGAAGAAACAGTTTTGCATCAAGCCTTGTTGGAACCGTGCCAACAACCACCACTTTCACTAGCCTTAGAACCACCAAACTAGGCCACCAATGTCAAAGAAGAGCTCTTGGTGCAACCTTGCTTTGTTAAATTAGTAACTAATCTACGTTAGTTAGCTAATTAACTCAAAGACTTGAATTAGGACAAACTGTCCAGTTTGTACTCTAAGCGCACAGCTCAAAGAAAGGAGTATAACTCTTAATTCATTCAACAAAGTCTAATGAAACTTCTTACATTACAATCCTAACATATAAAGCAGCAACATACCAAAAATTCACGTCATTTGGTGATGTTTTGCTTAGGTAACAAAAGTTATCTTAAAATATTACAAAATCTGGGCCAGTTTTCAGTACCTAGGTGCAATGATTAGGATATTCTGAGAAACGAAAATATCCTACTGCAAAAAGGAAACTAAGGTAATAAAATAGACATTCTAAGGAAAATATCCTCAAAAATTCAGCCCCAAAAGCTTAAAAAAAACGGCTGCCCAGAACTAATGAAATGGGACCCAGAAAGACGCCTCCCAGCTGCGGTTTTGGATACTTCTCAATGAAGCTCTAATTTCCTATTGATTCTTGCCTCCAACTCTTCACAAGCTTGTTGGTGATGTAGGTAAGCACACAGGTGAGTCATGTATGGTTGCCTTAGCCAAGAATAAAGCTCAAAAACGTGGTCAAAATACTCCCTAAACCAACCGTATAAAATCTGTTCTTCCAAAACAGTTCCACTAGGCTTACTTTAATGACTTAGAACTAATTAATTAAGCTATTTAATCATAATTCAAGCTTTATTACTAATACTTTATGATGTTAAGATGATCATAAGCATTAATCAACAAGGCTTAAAATAGATTAAGAAGGTGTTAAGCTTAATTAACAATTCAAAGTACTTGCTTGTTCGAAATTTGATTAAGTAAGCTAATGAATTGAATCTCCTTCACCTTAATCTCTTCTTGATGACTCTTTTCTAGGAGACTTGGATTGATCATGGATGCTCCTGCATCATTTCTAATCCATTATTTCCGGAGATTAACCTCTTGCTATGATACCAATAGGACCCTAGGAACCCTAATTCGAGCCCTAGCTACAAAAAGCCCTAAATAATGGGAGGAGATGCTACCTCATGCTGAGTTTGCCTACAATCGAGTTCCTAGCAAGACTACTGGCCTTAGTCCATTCGTTGTGGTCCATGGCCAAAACCCTTGCACCCCTATTGACCTAGCCCCTTTCCCTACCAGCACAAAATACAGCCATGAAGCCGAAAATAGAGTGAAAGAGATCCAAAAGCTACATGAGTATGTGAGAGGAAAGATTGAGAAAGCTAATGAGAGAACCAAGGAGAGGATTGACAAAAAAAAGAGAGATGTCCAATTCAAAGAGGGTGACATGGTTTGGATTCATCAAAGGAAGGAACGTTTCCCTTCTAAACGAAAGTCCAAGCTTAGCCCTAGAGCTGATGGTCCATTCAAAGTGATTGAAAAGGTCAGCAACAATGCCTACAAGATCGAGTTGCCAGGAGATTATGGAGTTTCAGCCACATTCAATGTTGCTGACTTGAGCCCTTTCTATGATGATGATGAAGAGCTACCAAGTTTGAGGTCAAACTCCTCCAAAGAAGGAGAGGATGATGGAGGTCCATCTAGCTCCATTGATTCCAAGACCAAGACATGGTTGCTTGTGTGTTAAGGGATGTCCTGAATTCCCTTAAGTCTATTGAGTCCTTTAAGTCCTGTGAAAGTGTCCTTAGCTTAGTTAATTAATTATTGACTAAGTTACTATCTTTTATTGCTTTATTAGGGAGTCTAGTTAATAAAATGTAATCTTAATAAATTTAATGTAATATTAGATTAACTAGGAAAGTATTAGTTGAGTTGTAATTTTATTTATGTTAATTAGAGAAGTCCATTAGGGTTGTATGATGGAAAGTTGGACGAGTGAAGCAAAATGGCGCCTAAAAATGAAGCAAAATGGCGCCAACTCAAGAGAAGATCAACTAGAGAGTAAAGATAGGAAGGAACATCTATCTTTTACACAAAATGGGCGGCCAACATCTATCTTTCAGACAAAATGGGCGGCCAAGCAAGAAAGATCAAGCATAAGGAATTATTTTCCCTCCAAAGGCTATCTTAGGCGCCTAACTCTATCATTTTAGGGTGCGGTTTCCTACTTTGAAGGGATAAGTGAGAACATCAAGGGAAATGGTATAGAGAGCCGTCCAAAATGATAAGCAAGCAATCAAGAATCGACTTCAACCCTAGTTAGGATAGATTTTAGCTTAATTAGTTTTAATTATTTTTATTTCAGTATTTCTTTTCCTATAGAGTCAAGGACATGTATTTAAAGGGCACAATTCATTTTCAATAAATGAATTGGATGTTTATACATTTAAAACCTTGAATTTTATTTTGCTTTGATTAATTCCTAATTAATCTAGGGGCCTATGCTAGCTTGATTTTGAGCTTGAATCAAGTGGTGTTTTTAGGAACCTTATTTTGACTTAGTGGTGCATCTGTATCTAAGTTAACTTAAGTAAAGCTATCTATCATTTCTTAAATATAATCAAACCTATTCTGCCTATCATATAGGCAGAATATGACAAACATCAACAACATCAATATGAAAAAATAAGCCTATAAGGCACCGACACCAACAAGTAAAAGATGATAATAAGCAGCCTATAAGGCAACCAACAAAATCTGTAACTGGATAGGACCAACATAATCAGGAATTGTAATCTCCCGTTATTTTATGAATTTTATAAATATATTTAAATTATATTTGTAAATGCTTTTCATATTAATTAATTAAATTGTATAATAGTTGACTATTTTGAAAGTCAAACGATCACTTAACGTTTTAAATAATCATACATATTTTACGAAATATTGACTGGAATAATCTCAACTATGATCATTATACTCAATATAATCCCAACTACAAGTTATTCTAGAGTAATCCAAACTATGAAGGGTAGCTTCTCAAAAGGAAAAATTGTCAGAAAACACCAAGGTTTAAACACTTTTTTCAAAATAAATACCAAGGAGTTAAGAAATGTACAATAACTACCAAGAAGTTATGTTTTTCTTATAAATCCACACCAAATAACAAATATCTGTCTATTGTTCCATATTAGAAATCCATACCAAGTAACTGAATTTCATTTAACTTCATCTCTGAACAACATAAAATCTAAAGTGAGTTAAATTTGGGTAAGAAAGTGACGGAAAAATAGAAAGATATTTGTTATTTGGTATAAATTTCTAAGAAATACATAACTTGTTGGTACTTATTCCACATTTCGTAACTCCTTGGTATTTATTTTGAAAAAGTGCTAAAATCTTGGTATTTTTTGACAATTTTTCCTTCTCAAGATAATTCAACTATGAGTTATTCTTGTGAACTCAAGTCTAATTTCATGAGTCGTTGTTTTATTATGTATTGTTGTTCATGTTGTTAATGCTTACTAGTATCATGCTTGGTTTAAGTGATCAATGTTGTTATGTATGTACTCAGCTTTGCTGGTTACAAGAATATTCGGAAAATACTTCCTACAAAAAAGGCAAATTTAGGTTCGTCTTTCTCATATCCTTTAGCTGTTTTTACCTTCCAGAAACTCTCATTTCTTCTTCTCGCTTACTGTATAATTTAAATATTACTATCTTATTGCTTCTTCTTCCTTACTGGGTAGTTCTAAATCTCATTGCTTCTTCATCTTACATTTGTTGCAATTTTATTTTAATTTTTTTGTTTTCACAAAATAGAAATTACTCTACAAAGTTGATGATTACCCCTTAAAAAGGATTGAATTCAGATCAAATTTAATTAATAATTTGTATTGAAAGGTAAGGATTATAATTTTTTTTGGTTAATTTTTAGTAGTGAAGTACTTTTTTTGTCATTACACATCCACCTATCTTACATCTTTATATTTTTACTTGTTGGACTTTTTTTTCTTCATTTCGTTGAAATTTAACAATATACACATGTGATAGAATTTTTGTGGATTTAACCGGACCGTGGTTTACTTGTTTAGAAATTAGAATTTGTTTTGGTTTCGTTATACTTCTCTATGAAAGTTTGAGATTGATTCTATTTGAATTACTATTTTCTTTATTGCATGTGTTTTTCTCAATTCCGAGATCTACTTATACCCTGGAAGAAACAATTAAGAGAATTGGTGGAGATGATTACGCGTTACAGTGTCGTAGAGCTGATTGAGTGGATTTTGTTTATTTGTTAAAGTGTATAGATTTGGTCCAAGGATTGTATTATTGTTCTGTATAGTAAATGATTCTAACAAATCCTCACAACCGTCTATTTAGAGGTTCATTTGTATGTATTGTACTCAAATAAGCATTATTATTAATAAGAATAATGGATATTGACCTACAAAATCATTAAGTACTAAAATATTTTTAATCACAATTTTGAAGAACTAGCAACACTTGAGAATCTAGGCAACACAAATCGTAAAACTAATCGCTGAAAGCTTGAGTACAGTTGATGCGACAATAGCCCTGGTTTACTATGGGCGACAAAATTTCAGATTGTGTCGCCCATGCGTTCTAATCTTTTAATAGGGGCCGAATTAATCAATGTTCCCTATTTCTTTTAATTAGTACCACGATATTGTTGCCCATGGGGATTATTGAGTCGCGCCCGTAAATTCGTCTTCTAAATTGAAGACAAGGTGTGGTTGGACAACTTGATCCATTGACTATTAAATTTATTAGATGAATTATGTTGTAGTCTTATGAAGTCAAGTCTAATTTCATGAGTCGTTATTTTATTATGTATTGTTGATCATGTGGTTTGATGCTTACTAGTATCATGCTAGGTTTAAGAGATCTATGCTGTTATGTATGTACGCAAATTTTGCTCATTACATGCCTGTGTGTGTCGATCATGACGGTGCTTATTGATCCTGTTATGATCCTTAATTCACGATGCAGTTAAGTACCCTATTGATCATGACTGTGCCTATTGATCCTGTTATGTACCCTATTGATCTTGGCAGTCCATTTATTGAGCATTTGCCTAACATGTTTGACGAGTCGATGCATTCATATTCATTGTGGATTTAGGAGATGATGATGTTTTATTACTCCCTCTTTCCCATTGCTTCATTTATTTATGTTATAATTTTTAAGTTACTTTATGGATTGTTTATTTTAAATTGTTTAAGTTAGTTTAAAACTATGATTGGAGTTATTACGGTTTGACATTTATTTATGGTTTAAGTATTTAATACAATATTTTTTCGAAAATTGCTTTATAGAATACAACCTTTTGGCAATTTGCAAATAACAATGCAACCTTTTGATTATTATGGAATAATACAACCTTTCGATTGTTGTGGAATAATGCAACCTTTATGCCCCATTTATTTTAAACGAGACAAATTACCGGTAACCTGAAGAAAAGGTAATTTTCTAATTAAAAGTTTTAATTTTAATTAATATATTAAATAAACTTTTAAAAAAATCCCCCTACCCCCACCCCCAAACCCAACCCCGCTGCTGTTAACCCTCCCAAACGGCTAACACCCAATGCCACCCCCAACCCCCTTCCCCTCCCTTCCCTTCCAACCCATAACCACCCCAACTCCCCTTCCCTAGCCACGAAAAAAACCGAACAGAGGGAAGGAGGGTGCACGAAAGGGTGGTTTGCGGGCTGTGTGGACGGAGGGACAGAGAATGCATGGTGGTTGCGGGGGCGTTTGGATTCAGTGTTACCCCATGTGGTTGCCGGAGATGGCGACAACCACCGAACATAAAGGGGGAGGGGTGCACGAACGAGGTAGAGAGAGAACAAGGGAATGCGTGGACAGAGGGAGGGGCGTGCTTGGTGGGGTTGGGCTCGTCGGCAGCATCTGGGTGTTTTAAGGTGTGGTTGTGAGGCCGGTGGTGGTTTTGTGATTGGGGGGAAGGGAGGAGTGGTTGAAGTGGCTCCGATGACGTGAAGAGGGCGAGGTTTTTTATTTAAACCTTTTTTGTTTATAATTTTTCTAAAACAAATTCATTTATGATAACCAATAACTAAACGACACGTGACTCATATAGCCTCTTCTTTAGGTTAAACCCGATTTTATTGCATTTAAAATAAAGGGGGTATAAAGGTTGCATTATTCCAGAATAATCGAAAGTGTTCGGGCCCACTCCAGTCATGGCCCACCTTACCGGTGAAATGTCTAAAATACCCTTGAGGTGTAAAATTACCATTTTACCCCTGGGGCTTTACAGGCCAGAAAGTATAGGCTTTCAGTCAAGCCCACTGACAAAAGGCCTTCATGACGTCATCACCTTCACCATGTGACATCACATCAGTGCAACCTATAAATAGTACTTTCTCTTGCTCATTCAGGTACGTTCCATATATTGCAGATCATTTACTAGTACTATTCTCTCTGACTTCTGAGATCAGATCTGACTTAAGCATCGGAGAGCCGATCCCGGGAACATCCCCGGGGTAGTTCACGGTGCTCGGTTTTGCAGGTGCCGGGATTCGAAGACCTTGGACTTATTTGGTTAGTACCCTAGCTGGAAATTAGACTTCCCAGAATTACAAATTCACTGTGTTTCTTGTACCCGAAACAGTTGGCGCCGTCTGTGGGGACGTAACATAACAGCTACATTTTCGAACACCATGACCCGAGGACAAGGTAATCGCGGTACTGTTGCTCGAAGAACTGCGTCTGAGAACGCTCAGACTACTCTGCTGAACCAAGGGGGTGCTATCGTGGAGGACGAGACTGACGTCCCAAAAACTGGAAGCCAGGCTGACAGGGCTATCGAAGTACCACCACCTGCAGTGACTTACTCGGATCTTCAATAACTCGAACTCCGAATGGAAAGACATATAACTACTATCATGCATCAACTTGTTTCAGTAATGAAGCCTCAACAGACAACTCCCCCTGACCGAGGGACAATCCTGGATCAACCACAGGCTCATCGAAGGGAAGCTCAGCCGAAACGTGCCCTAACAGAGCATGTTGTTGGCGGCCCCTCGAAAAAGATACATGCTGCTTCGAAAGGAAAATCTATTATGTCGCCAAGTCAGGATGATGCTCGACATATCATACAGCAGAAACAGATGAGGGGTAAGAACTTCGACGCCCGAGAGATCATCGAAAAGTTAAGAGAGCAATGCCAGGGAGGAAATTCGAGGTACTCGGTAGCCACCCGAAACATAGGACAATCTCACCCCGTGACTAGCCATCACACTCTGGGAATAGGGCACCAACAACAAATCGAGGAGCCAGAGGAAGTAGCTGAATCAGGCTTTCGAGCGGGTTCAGCAGTGGAACACAAGTCACCATTCAGCCAACTTATCATGGGGACCCCTAACCCGGGCAAAGTAAAGATTCCTTTGATAGAGCATTACTCAGGAATTACTGATCCTGCATACCATCTAGCAGCATACAAAGCTCAAATGAGCGTGCAGATGTTTTGCGAGGCGACGTGGTGCAGATATTTCCCCACCACCCTCAAAGGCTTGGCTCTCAATTGGTTCACAAGTCTGCCTTTTGGCATCATCACCAGCTTCTCGGCTCTCGAAGCTCTCTTCTCTCAGCACTTCATTGCAGCGAAACGCCACAAAAAGATAAGTGTGCACTTGATGTCGATTTTTCAGCAAAAATGAGAAAGCCTAAGCTGTTACATCAAACGATTTAATGAAGAATCCCTCAAGGTCTCTGACCTCCAAGATGGAGTTGCCGTTACGGCAGTGATGAATGGCCTCCATCCTGGACGGTTCAAGTTCGAGCTTGTGATACCTTATCCGATGCAATGAGGCAAGCACAAAAGTTCATTCAAGCATCAGACATCTGCAAGTCCACGCAAGACGAAGGAAGTACCAAGAGGAAGATTGAGCTATCGAATTCTAAGGATGGCATGTCTGATAGGTTGAAAAGACATCAGCACTCGGATGGAGGTCATGACACTCGTTATAACACCAATCGACGAGAAATATACCTCGACTTGAAGGAGAAGTTTGTGCTTCCCAAACCCACTCCCATCAAGACGTCGAGTTTCAGGAGAGATAAGAAGTTATGGTGCGAGTACCATCGAGATTGTGGTCATACAAACAACGACTGTCGTGAATTAAAGAGAGCCCTAGATAAGCTCACTGATGAGGGAAAATTAAACAATTATCTGAAAAACCCATGGAACGAACGTCGAACTGAGACGAAGCAAAGACCTCAGTCGAAAAGCGACGAGACCGAAGGGTACGTCTCTTGATCATCAAACCGCTCAACGAGGCACCTACAAGGGCTAATGGTACCTCGACCTTGCCGGTCAAAGAGGATATCGAAAACTACCATGCTGAACTTCGGTTTTTTCTTATTTATAAAATGCTGCGACCTTACCGGTCAAAACGGCCTTGTAAATAACCAAGTTATGAAATGAAACATGACCTAACAAGTCATTTGAGATCTATTTAGTTGTTAATTTCTTTTAGACCTGACAGGTCACTCAACGTTGACGCTACGTCGAATTAAACGTGGCATACCTCCACTCCCCTAACCGGGGCTACGTCGAACAACTTCAGCAACATCATCCCTCCCTTACCGGGGCTACCTCGAACTCTTTAAAGAAACATACAAATTCTTTAACAGAGCTACCTCGAGCCTTCTCAAGGGACATCCTTCAATCAAAATGCTATGAAATATTTTTTAAGTATTAAAGCCCTTCCAACAAGGCACCTACTTCGAGCAAAGTGAGTACATGACTCATTCGCACTCGCCGGGCTCCCTCGAAGTCTCAAAGCCGTTCAACAAGGCACCCACCTCGAGAAAAAGTGAGTATGACACTCATTATCCCTAACCAGGCTACCTCGAGCAAAAAAGCCCTTCCGATAAGGCACCTACTTCGAGCAAAGTGAGTACATGACTCATTCGCCCTCACCGGGCTCCCTCGAAGTTTCAAAGCCCTTCAACAAGGCACATACCTCAAATAAACCTAAGGCTCATTAGCCCTAACCGAGCTAATTCGAGTAGAGGTCATTCGAGCAGCGAGATATGAAAATTGTCACTTGATTGAAGGCATGCAACTACCCCGAACTAAATGAGGTAAGCACTTCGAGCAAATTGAGTATAGGACTCATTAGCCCTCACCAGGCAATCTCGAAGAAGGAAATCCGTGGAGAGGGTGTTCGAATTTCACTAAGACATCGAAGATGAGGGTGTTCGAGTTTTTCTAAAGACACCCATAGTGAGGGTGTTCGAATTTTTACATACACTCAAGTGAAGAAGAAGGGTGATCGAGTTTTTTCATGCACCCAAGGAAAGAGGAGGGTGTTCGAGTTTTGTTGAGACACCTAAGATGAGGGTGTTCGAATTTTTCTAAGACACCCATAGTGAGGGTGTTTGAATTTCCTATACGCATCCAATAGGAGGGTGATCGAGTTTTTTGGTACACACCCAAAAAGGAGGGTGTTCGAATTTTTCTATGACACCTAAGATGAGGGTGTTCGAGTTTCTCTAAAGTACCCATAGTGAGGGTGTTCGAATTTTTGATACACCCAAGTAAAGGAGGGTGTGTTCGAGTTTTTCAAACACCCAAAGAAGAGGGTGTTCGAATTTTTCAATGACATTGAAGATGAGGGTGTTTGAAGTTTTCCAAGGCACCCAAGATGAGGGTGTTCGAATTTTCGAAGACACCCAAGAGGAGTATGATCGAATTTTCATCAAAACCCTTAACCAGGGTACGTTGAAATTATCTACTTAGCTATGAGCAAGACTATGCCTAATATCACAAGCAAGAGCATTCGGCTCTACGTCGAAGTTTCATCAAGATCCTAAACTCCGACGTAGAGCGTGGGGCTAATAATGATGCTATCGATCATACTAAGTATAGAGCGAAGGCTTGGGAGTTCCTTCTAAACAACTATTATCGAGGTATTGGTAGCTCACTATGGAATTCGAAGAGGCGTTAGTAGCTCAATATGGAATTCGAAGAGGCATTAATAGCTCAATTCGAAATTCGACTAGATACTCAGTCATGGAACACATAAAAATCATGCATTTTCCATGCATATTTCGAGCTGATATACATGCCACAAGCTCTTGCACACGCATACCATTCGAGTGAGGTCACTCGAAATCTTGAGAACACATGGTTATGAGGTGCTTCGAGTTCTCAAAGTCACTCAAGTCACAAAGTCATTCGAGTTGTAAGGTTACTCGAAGTACTAATACTCGAGTAGAAGTGAGTCGAAAAACTAAGTCATTAAAAACAGGCGTGGTACCTCGAATTAGAGGCAACTCCAATTGATGCGAGTCGAGCTAGTTACAGGCTCTAAGGATATTCGAGCGGGCATGAGAAACTAACTTGAACCTCGAGCAAGCACCATCATCATCATCACTTGATCAATTTTTATGATCATTGTCGTATAAACCGACTAACTTCGACCATATGATCATCATCATCATTGCATGATCAAGCCGTATGATCGAATTAACTTAGATATACATCACATGATAATTATCACATGATTAAATCAAACTCGAAGCTGCTATACCTCGACCACCATCATCTTCATCACCACATGATCTTGACAAAACAAGGCATATGATCAACATCACCATGTGATCTTGACAAAACAAGCCATGAGTTCGAATCAACATTATCAAGCCATATGATCGCATGATCGAGCCGCATGATCGTCACTTAAACAAGCCAGCTCCAATACGCGGCCATGTCTTCGAGCTCCTTGACCAAGCCTTTCGAGTTTCTTCACAGGATCAAGCTTTCGAGTTTTTTCACAGAATCATGCCTTTCGAGTCTTCTTTCAAATGATCAAGACATTCATAGTTGGTTCACTTCAACCTCGACACTCTTAATCTTCCAAAAAATAAGTACCTCGAGCATACACCATCACACCCAATCGAGTTTCATCATCTTGGTAGTGATCAAATAAACCTCGAGCTTATGATGAAAATTGGGGCTTGAACAGCCCGCAGCTCCTCGGTCGAACAGCCCGCAGCTCCTCGCTCGAACTACTTGCAGCTCCTCAAGCTGCTGCTCCTGCTCCTCGAGCATATATCATCATCATGAGACCAAGCCATGTTGATCAATACTTCGACCACTATCATCATCTTCGCGCTTCGAGTAACTAAAACCATCACCATGATCAAGCCATTCGAAGTAGTTCGGTTCGACCTCAAACTCCATGATCAAGCCACTCGAAGAGAGAGTTAGTCGAATTTCATGGCAGCTTAAGAAAATATGAGTCACTCGAAGTCGTGGTCGTGGACCATGTGAGTTTTGACATTACTCGAAGGAGTTAGTCGAGTTTCATGTGAGTCGAAGAAAGGGATATTCGAACTCATAGCCACTCGAAGTCAACGACAAAGCAGCCAGTCGAGTTCTTATGTTATTAAAATCTCCCAAAAAACTTGGCACTTCAAGCTTCAACATCATGGCATGATCATACATCATCAACATCATCACGATACGATCATTCCATATGATTAACCTGATAGTGATTAACTCACCGTATGATTCGGTCGAAGCAAGCCAAATCATCGGCCGCATGATCAAACCATTTGATCTTCATCATCGAAAGATCAAGTCAGATGATTATCATCATATGATCAAGCACTCGAATAGAGATTGATCAAAATAAAGGCTCGCCACCTTTGGAGGTCCTGTTTTTGACAAAGCACGAACTAGAACAAACTCTTTGAGGGAGTTTGGCATCTTGAACAACTCGAGCGACCACCATTTCAGTGCCTCGAATTGCTTTTCTTTAGCCTACTTGATGCATGCTTCGAGCTCGTGAGTCCCAAATCTAAGCCAACTTCTTAAGGACCTCGAGCTGATAAGTCGCAACTCCATTAAGTGCTTCGAGTTGATTGAGGGGCAGCCACCTCGAACTCGGCTCCGCACGGCGAGCCGTCAGACTATCGAGTTTGCCTCCTTGGTTTACCTATAAATCCTTGAGATTTATATGCTTCTCATATCATGCTTCGAGCTGCCGTGATGCTGTGATGGATGATAAATTCATGGAAGAGAATGATCATCATCACACGACATATATAAATGCATAGGAATGAAAGACCAATTCGAGCTGCTGCATGGGATAAAGAAAATATGGAGCATGGGTGGACGTGATTCAGCCAATGCATGAGAAATAAAAAAAATGTGAAGCTTTGACAACCAGGATTAATATGGCACACAAAATGATGAAATAGCCGCAACACGTTCGCTGCATAATCACAAAGCTTACTCAAAATTACATCATGCAAACATCATCATCACATGGCTTAGTTAGCCAACTCCTGCATCAGCCCAAATACATCACTGCCATCCACTACTTCGAGGTTATTAAAATTGGGAACGTCCTCGTTTGAAGTACGAAGTCACTCGAATTTTGAGATTGTTGGAAGTTTATGGCCATTCGAACTTTGAGATTCATGGTCATTTGAATCAGTTGTAGCCATTCGAGTTTTGGAGTCATTCAAAGGTTGGGTCATTCAAGGAACCTTTAAGTTTGTACGTCGAAGTTGCCCCTGGCCTCTTATAATAGGGGTAATCGAATTGTCACCAAAACCCTTAACTAGAACAAGCATTCCGCTCTACATCGCTGTTTCATCAGGATCTAAAACTCCGACAGAGAGCGTGGGGCTAATGTTCGGGCCCACTCCAGTTATGGCCCACCTTACCGGTGAAATGACTAAAATATCCTTGAGGTGTAAAATTACCATTTTACTCCTGGGGCTTTACAGGCCAGAAAGTATAGGCTTTCAGTCAAGCCCACTGACAAAAGGCCTTCATGATGTCATCACCTTCACCAGGTGACATCACATCAGTGCTACCTATAAATAGTACTTTCTCCTGATCATTCAGGTACGTTCATTTGACGTTTTTCCATATATTGCAGAGCATTTACTAGTACCATTCTCTCTGACTTCTGAGATCAGATCTGACTTAAGCATCGGAGAGCCGATCCCGGGAACATCCCCGGGGTAGTTCACGGTGCTCGGTTTTGCAGGTGCCGGGATTCGAAGACCTTGGACTTATTTAGTTACTACCCTAGTTGGAAATTAGACTTCCCCGAATTACAAATTCACTGTGTTTCTTGTACCCGAAACAGAAAGGTTGCTTTATTATTCCATATTTATTTTAATGTTTTTCGCAACCAAATTATGAGTAAGTCGATGCGTTTTGACATTTATCAATAACTTTGAATGGACCATCGACTCTTGGCATAATCTTGTTCTTTCTCTTGCTTGGGGATTTTTTTTTCCTCAGATGCATCTAAACCAAGTCACCAATTTGGAACTTAGGTTATCTTATACGTTTGTTTGCCTTTCTTTGTATTGAGCATTCATCTTCTCAATTCTAGCTTTAACTTGCTCACATGTTGTCTTAAAACCTTCCAACCTTTTCTTTGAGTCAACATAAATTTCCGTTTTCGTTAGTGATACAAAATCAATAGGAAGAAAAGGATTGATACCATGACCACTCAAATGGAGATTGAGATGTAGTAGATCAATGAGATGGTTTGTAGGCAAACTCGTTATGTGCTAGCTCCAAGTCCCAATCTTTTTGTGTCTTTCTCCCCAAGCCACGCAATAAAGATCTAAGGGTCATATTAGTTACTTCAGTTTGGCCATCAGTTTGAGGATGATGACTCGTACTATAAATTAACTTAGTTCCCACTATCTTCCACAAGCTCCTCCAACAGTGATTTAGGAACTTTGAATCACGATCACTAACAATACTTCTAGGGATACCATGCAAACAAATGATCCCTAACGTAAAAATCCGCTACATGCAATGCACCAACAGTTTTATGCATGAGAACAAAGTGTGCCATTTTAGAGAAATGATCTACCACAACCATGATAGCATCCTTTTTCGAGGCAACCCTACAATGAAATCCATACTCACACTATCTCAAGGAGAATTAGGGATGGGAAATGGAGTATAAAGGCCTTTACGAAAATAGTGTCGTTCCATACATTTTTGGGGCCCTCGGCGCAAAACCAAAATAATGGGCCAAATTTTTGAAACAACGTCATTCAAAAATAAAACCAAGAAGAAATTAAATATCAAAATTAATACAGAGGCTTATGTTTGACTGATGCAGGAGCATCTAATACAAGTCAAGGTCTTCTTATTAAAAGAGATAACGAGGAAGAAATGACTAAGGAATTACAATTTTTAAGCTTAACTAGCTTGGTTCAATCAAAGGTGCTTCTTAAGCAAGTTCACTAGGTTAAATCATCCTCTAATCTCTTCTTATGCACGATTTATTATGCTAATGATCCCATATATATCATTAAGTATTATTAGTCAAGTATAATGAGTGATTAAATAGCCTAAGTAAGCTGCTTAGTTAAGTTAAAATAAAAGTTAGCCAAATCAGTTTTTATTTCCTTACATATAACGTGATATCACGTATTTATATAGAGTTTTCTCCCTTATTTACAAGCTAATTTGTGCGTCATTGGAGCTCTTGGGAGCTATTTTGTGCTAACTATCGTATGTAGTTGTGGTTTCGTGTTTTAGTATTGAATTGCAGGTTTTATGGAGTTTTCTCCTTATTCCCGAGCCTTTTGTAAGCAACCACGGCTTTACGAGATGTTACGAGGCACGTAGGATGGCTCGCGAGCTTTAGGGATAGTTTAGGAGGTCCAAAGACCCATAAACGTGAAGATTAGAGAGCCAAGGAGTCAAAGGAGGTTTCCGTGCACTGATCGGGCAGAAATGGCCCGATCGGGCGAAATATTTATGATCGGGTATGAAAGTTGCGGACCCGATCGGGCAAGCATTGCCCGAAGTGATCGGGTGAACATCATGTACCCAGACCCGATCGGGTGTCCACCGCTCGACCCGATCGGGTGGGCCGCTCGTAGGTCTTGTTAGAGAGCTGCTGAAGAGACGCTTTCACTAGACCATTTTGTTGCTTGGCCCGATCGGGTGGATGACCAAGGCCCGATCGGGTGGGCGTCAAGTCCATCTAATGCTGCTGCCCAGCTGCTACATCACAGCCCAAGACGAGAAAATGCGAAGTTGCATTTGACCCGATCGGGTACTGTGCTCGGGCCCGATCGGGTCTGGCGCTCTTTATCGCGCTTTTTCACTTTTTGTTCCCGTTTTTAGTGAACTTGAGGGGGTATTATAAATAACTTTTCCTCATTATTTAGAGACATCTTTTATTCATCTTTCATTAGGTTTATCTTAGTTTTATTCTTCATTGTTCTTAGTTTAATTCAAACACTTTAGATTAATTTAGAGGTGATCAAACCTATTTCGATTTCAATAAAAGTTCCTGCTTTCCGTCAATTGGTACTCTTCTCTACTTTAATCTCTTTTATTATTATTAATTGCTTAGTTTATTTATTCAATTATTCATGATGCAATTGTTAGGGTTTCATATTAGTCTTATTGTTGTCAATTCAATTATGAGTGAGTAGTTCTCTTTCTAGGGTGTTAGATAGGAAAGCCATGTTTATACCATGATTGTGATTTAGCTTTCTTTCAATTTCTAGGGCTTGATTAGGGTGATTGTGATGTGGTTTGTTCTTATTGAGTAATTAATGTCAGTGTACAATTTCATTGATTGCTTGTGGTTAATAGTTGTTTGCACAGATCCGTCTTACGACTAGAGGCCTAGGACACGTCAGTAGTTCTGATTACGTTAGTGAACATGCGGCGTATGTTGAACTATGAGCGTTGAGTCTTAACCATAGCTCAACATAGGCTCTAATCCCTCGACTCTTGACTTAGGTTTTGATAGTAGTTGACCCTATTTGATTGGTATAAGCATGGTGGACCGACCTAATACCCTAGACTTTTATTCCATAGTTTAATCCTCGATTTATTCAGTCTTCCGTAGTCTATTCTTTAGTTTAATTAATTCCTTCCTGATTTCATCTGGAGTAGCTGAATTGGTTCAATATTGATTTAGAAACTCTGTCTCCCTGTGGATTCGACCCTGCTTCCACTGACTACCTAGTTAGAGGTCCGTAGGTTTATTTTTGATTAGGTGATACGACTTTAGCCTATCAAACTTTGGCGCCGTTGCCGGGGAGACGGCTAGTTCTCTAAGTTTTTATTTAATTATTTGGTCTACTTCTCTGTACCTCATTGGAACTTCATTGTTTCAATCGAGGTACTTTTTACTGCTGCCTTTTGTTTCTTTTGTATGCCCAGGTCCCAAAGAAACGGTTCCCCAATTCCAGCGGACCCCGATCTTACTAGGACAATCAGGCGGATCCGAAAGATAAAGCAGAAAGAAAAGCAGTCTGTTCAGCTGAACACCTCTGGAACAGACACCTTGAATTCAGTTATGTCAAAATCACTGAAGTCATATGGGGTGCCCAACCCGGATGGTCTCTCCACTGGACCTACTATGCCCACCATTGCCGCAGCAAATTTCGAAATCAAGCCTGGACTCATCAGCATGGTCCAGCAAAATCAGTTTTGTGGGCATCTTACTGAAGATCCGGCAAATCATCTGCAACGGTTTCAAATACTCTGTCGAACCGTTAAACATGCCGGCGTCACTCCAGATCAACTCAAAGTCATGTTGTTCGAGTTTTCACTGAGAGATAAAGCCCAAAAATGGTTGAACGATGTGAAAGAAACCGAGTGGAGTGAGATTTCTGCTGCATTTCTGAGAGAGTATTACCCACCCACTAAAACAGCAGAAATCAGAAATAAACTAGCCACGTTTTCCCAAAAGCCTGATGAAACATTAAGGGAAGCGTGGGCTAGGTTTAGAGATTTACAGAGAGAGTGTCCACACCACAACATGGACAAATGGTTCTTGACGCAGACATTTTACAATGGTCTGCAGCCTCAGACGAAGAGTATTGTTGATTCGTCTGCAGGAGGAGTTTTTCTGGATAAGGAAGTGGATGTAGGCTACGAGTTTCTATCAAACCTCGCAGCCAATGATCATTCCACTTCCCGAAGCATTACGAGGAAGGTACTGGAGGTAGATGCCATTGCATTATTGACTTCGCAGATGGCGAAGCTGAGTCAGCAGATTAACACCTTCAGTTCCTCTTCCTCAGCAGCACCCCCTTTGAGTATCAATGCTATGTCTGCAGTAGCACCCATTACCTCATCTTACTGCGAGGTATGTGGTGTTCAGGGTCACTTTGGGCATGACTGTCAGTTCAGTCAATTTCAGATGGAGCAGGCCAATGCCTTCCAACAAAGACCACAAACCTTCCCCCTTCACATAACTACCAAAACCCACAAAACCATCAACCTCCACCTCCACAAAAGTACCCTAAACCTTCATACCATCAACCCCCACAAAATTTCCAAAGACCACCACCACAAAACTTCCATCATCCCAATAACTTACAAACTCCACAAAATTTCCACACCCCACCTCCACAAAACAACCCACAAGAGCCTAGCAATTCTGAACTGATGAAACTGATATTGTCTATGCAAAAGGCAAATGAGGAAACAAGGAGGGATCAAGAGAAGCACATCCAACTTCTCGAGGCTCAAGTTTCTCAGTTGGCAGAATCTAATGCACAGAGGGAGCAGGGACAATTGCCAGGGCAACCAGTTCAGAGAGAACATGTGAATGCCATCACTCTTCGTAGTGGCATTGCATATGATGCCCCTCCAGTGCCCATTGATGAGGTTACCCCGACTGCAGGGAAGAAGAGGGTGGTAGAGGAAGGAAAAAGAAAGAATTCGACGTCTGAAGTCGATTTGTCTGCAGAAGCTGAACAGACAGGGAAGAAAAAGGAGAAGGTTTCTGAAACGCCTTTTACACCAAGGCTACCTTTTCCTCACAGGATGCAACAGTCCAAGGTCGATCAGCAGTTTGGTAAGTTCTTATCTATGGTCAAGAACCTTGAGGTAACGATTCCATTCACAGACTTAATTACCCAAGTGCCTGTTTATGCCAAATTTCTGAAAGACATGATTACTAAGAAAAGAGACTTTGGTGGGGTAGAACGTGTCGCTCTTACTGAAGAGTGTAGTGCTTTTATTCAAAATAAAACCCCACCAAAGTTAAAAGATCCTGGTAGTTTGTCTATACCCTGCCATCTTGGACCTATTTTTATTGATAAGGCTTTGTGTGATTTAGGTGCTTCTGTTTCTGTTATGCCATTATCTGTTATAAGAAACTGAACATGGGAGCCCTTAAATGCACACAAATCACTTTACAGATGGCGGATCGTTCTATCAAATACCCTCTAGGTGTTTTAGAGGACGTTCCTGTTAGGGTCGGGAAATTCTATATCCCTGTTGATTTTGTGGTGCTAGATATGGATGAGGATGCCCAGATTCCTATTATCTTGGGTAGGCCATTTTTGTGTACTGCTGGTGCTGTCATTGATGTCAAGTCTGGGTCTTTAACTCTTAGTGTTGGTGATGACAAAGTGATGTTTAAACTAACCAATACTGTTAAGGCACCTATGCTTGAACAATCTTTTTGCAGGGATAAGGTTTTAGATGAAGTAGGGGTGGAGAAGGCTCCAATTCCACCTAAGGTTGCCTCACCGTCTGGAGGCATAGTCAAGAACATTTGGAGAAGAAAGATTTTTGATGAGGGTGGCACTCACTTCCACGCCCCTCTATTTGAGAGAGGGCGGATCATGGTCGTGCGGGACCTTTATAAACCAGCACTGTGCGAGAGGCAACTCGTATTATTATTATTATTTTTTTCTTTCCCTTTTTTTTTCTTTTTATTTTCCTTCTTTTTGTGAGCGAGAGTGAGGGCACTAACATTGTTTTTCCTCTTAGCATAGTCCTTATCACCTTTTGGCATTGAGGACACTGCCAAGCTCAGCTTGGGGGAGGAGTTCTGTTTGTATTCCCTATCTCTTTTACTGCTTTCTAGGATAGATTTACTGCTTTCAAAAATACTGAAAAAATCAAAAAAATATGGTTCCCATGACTGGTTTAGTTGCCTCCCTGTGCCCCTTGCTGTGCTCTATTTGAAATTGATTTGACTTTGTTTTCTGGATAGCTGGGCATTTGTGATCTTGAGGCTATGATTTGATGTTTGATTGCTATGATTTCGAGCATTTTTGGATTATATTAGACCACTTTGCGCTGCATACCTGAATTGGTTAGACTGTGAGGCCTCTTTGTAGCCTATTGAATTCATATTATTATCTAGTATATTCTTGTGTGTTAGTTCCTCTTTAGTGGATTGATCTTGACTTTGACTTCGTACTTGTCTGATTTTGGATGACTTGTAGCATGTGCTGTGATAGAGGCATTCTTTTGTCTTATTCTTGAGCTTCAGAGTGAGTTTTTTATATACTTTTATCCTCCTTAGCCCCGCTGAGCCTAATGACTTGTTTCGTGTTACTTAAACCCCTAATATGAGCCAAAAGCCTTCACTTGATATTATTCCAAGCCTAGCTTGGGAGAGCTTTTGTATGGGTTGAGTTTGAGATTGGTTTGTTGGTTTAGTTTGGTTTTTAAGGAATTTAAAAGTGTATTTGCTGTGGTTTGAGAGTGAGAAAGAGAAAAGAAAAAGCAAGTTTAGAGTTGCGTGAATGAAGTTCAGAAAAATGAAAGAAAAATGAAATGAAAATTCAAAAGAATTCTAGTTCTTTCATTCACGTACGTTCATAAAAGAATATTCGCTCCATTGCTAGAAAATTGGGTTTGTTATGCGCTTTTCATTGATTTATGAGAGTTGGGTTATTTTACATGGTTTTATGGTGGTTGTTGGGAGTTGTGAAGGCCATCTTAGGCCTTGTTTGAATGGTTTATGCTCCCCCTTTCTTGGTTTTTCCACCACATTACCCAAAAGTTTCCCCTACCTCTCACCTAAGCCCCATTACAACCCTATAAAGTCCTCTTGGGCTCGTGTCTGCAATGTTCATTTGATTGATTTCGAGTTAGTTTGTCAAAGTTAAAGAGTATTTCTGCTAATTGAGTCGACTTGACTAGGATGAGCGTCATTGAACCTTCTTAAACACATGAGAGTGTGAGTGGGAAGGGTACTTATGGTCGGGTTGGTGAGTGTTCGGGCACATTCTTTGCCTGCCACAAAATTGAGAGGAGTGACACCCTTGTGAGTGCCTTTTCAGGACTTGTATGCTTTGTGGGTGCTTGAGTTTGATAAATTGCTTGAATGATTGGTGGTTGGATGGATTTGATGAGCCAAACTTGAATTATGCCTCTTGAACGATTCTTAGTCTTGAAAATGTTTTGAGCTTTGATTTGTTTTTATCTTTGGGGTGAGGTAGTCTATTCCATGTTCATGTGCTGTTTGCTTGAGGACAAGCAAAGGTTTAGCTTGGGGGAGTTTGATATCACGTATTTATATAGAGTTTTCTCCCTTATTTACAAGCTAATTTGTGCGTCATTGGAGCTCTTGGGAGCCATTTTGTGCTAACTATCGTATGTAGTTGTGGTTTCGTGTTTTAGTATTGAATTGCAGGTTTTATGGAGTTTTCTCCTTATTCCCGGGCCTTTTGTAAGCAACCACGGCTTTACGAGATGTTACGAGGCACGTAGGATGGCTCGCGAGCTTTATGGATAGTTTAGGAGGTCCCAAGACCCCTAAACGTGAAGATTAGAGAGCCAAATATTTATGATCGGGTATGAAAGTTGCGGACCCGATCGGGCAAGCATTGCCCGAAGTGATCGGGTGAACATCATGTACCCAGACCCGATCGGGTGTCCACCGCCCGACCCGATCGGGTGGGCCGCTCGTAGGTCTTGTTAGAGAGCTGCTGAAGAGACGCTTTCACTAGACCATTTTGTTGCTTGGCCCGATCGGGTGGCTGACCAAGGCCCGATCGGGTGGGCGTCAAGTCCATCTAATGCTGCTGCGCTGCTGCTACATCACAGCCCAAGACAGAAAATGCGAAGTTGTATTTGACCCGATCGGGTACTGTGCTCGGGCCCGATCGGGTCTGGTGCTCTTTATCGCGCTTTTTCACTTTTTGTTCCCGTTTTTAGTGAACTTGAGGGGGTATTATAAATACCTTTTCCTCATTATTTAGAGACATCTTTTATTCATCTTTCATTAGGTTTATCTTAGTTTTATTCTTCATTGTTCTTAGTTTAATTCAAACACTTTAGATTAATTTAGAGGTGATCAAACCTATTTCGATTTCAATAAAAGTTCCTACTTTCCGTTAATTGGTACTCTTCTCTACTTTAATCTCTTTTATTATTATTAATTGCTTAGTTTATTTATTCAATTATTCATGATGCAATTGTTAGGGTTTCATATTAGTCTTATTGTTGTCAATTCAATTATGAGTGAGTAGTTCTCTTTCTAGGGTGTTAGATAGGAAAGCCATGTTTATACCATGATTGTGATTTAGCTTTCTTTCAATTTCTAGGGCTTGATTAGGGTGATTGTGATGTGGTTTGTTCTTATTGAGTAATTAATGTCAGTGTACAATTTCATTGATTGCTTGTGGTTAATAGTTGTTTGCACAGATCCGTCTTACGACTAGAGGCCTAGGACACGTCAGTAGTTCTGATTACGTTAGTGAACATGCGGCGTATGTTGAACTATGAGCGTTGAGTCTTAACCATAGCTCAACATAGGCTCTAATCCCTCGACTCTTGACTTAGGTTTTGATAGTAGTTGACCCTATTTGATTGGTATAAGCATGGTGGACCTACCTAATACCCTAGACTTTTATTCCATAGTTTAATCCTCGATTTATTCAGTCTTCCGTAGTCTATTCTTTAGTTTAATTAATTCCTTCCTGATTTCATCTGGAGTAGCTGAATTGGGTGAATATTGATTTAGAAACTCTGTCTCCCTGTGGATTCGACCCTGCTTCCAGTGACTACCTAGTTAGAGGTCCGTAGGTTTATTTTTGATTAGGTGATACGACTTTAGTCTATCATAACGTTTTTGTCAAGCTTTATTAAGGGGGTTATTTATGAGTTTGGGTTGCCACCTCAAGCTTAGAGTGACCTCATGGATGAGTACTACCAGTATGTAAGCTTCAAATGGGCAAAGGAACAAAGACTAAATGAGAAATGAGAGATTGAGAGTGAAGGAAGACAAACTAGCCAGGAAAACGTGATATGAGCTTGCTTTTCTTCAGTTATGGGCTCCTGCAAATACTCATGCAAATGCCTTGAAATTTTAAAGATATTTTGGTTATTATATCTAATTTAACATTTCTTAGGCCAAGCTTCTGTATCAGCTCATCCAATAGGAGTTTTTAGCCGTCTTTTAGGAAGAGGTGTAGAAACAGATTCTATTTTCTGCATATCTCTTTTTACTGCTTTGAATAGGTAAGCAAATGACGTACAATTTGAGCTCATTTTTGGACATGTTGTTGCTTATAAATTCTAGGTTGTACTCCTTTTATAATAAGATTAATTGAGTAAGAATTAACCCTTGTATGCTTGGCTTTACTAGGTTGTGCGCATAGTAAAAATTCTGGTCAGTTTTGGCCATTCCCAAAATGTTTGCATTTCTGGCTTACTAAACGTTCATTTAGTAATTAGAAGTCAAAGTTGGTTGATACTAGAATCTCATTGTTATAGTATAACCTAGATTGGTGGTTCTTTGGTTGGTGGCAAGTGGTGGTAGTTCGTTAAACCGAACAAGGGTAGTTAACCAAAACTGACTGTGATCGTTTCTTTAGTCCTTTCCATTAAGAATGCTCTTGATTGCGTAACACTTTATGTATCATTTGGTATAAGAGTTTAAGGTTGTTTATGAGCATTCAAATCACTCCATCAAACGTCCTAAACACAAACTCTAAACCCAAACACAATCCCCTACCAAAACGACACCTATTCTAAGCATAAACACACTTATTTTCATTCTTTTGGCTTCACCTGTTCTAATTGGAGTTATGGCAGGAGGAGAAGGGAGTTAATTTTGAAATGGATTCTCCTTAAATGAGGCAAGATAGGTTGGATTTGAAAATAGGTTGGAAGCTCTAACCGAGCAACTAGCCAATATGATGAATGTAATAAGGGATGGTGGTATTAGCGGTGAAAGAAGGAGAGTGAGGAGGAATGAGAACTTGGAAGAACTAGAAGAAGTGCCTCAATTTGATTCAAGTGGGAAACTTCTAATTTCTCTATTAGGAGGAGATTTAGGGGAGGAAGAAAACAGAGTAATAATTTAGGGGACATTAAGTTGGATGTTCCTGAGTTTGATGGAACTTTAAATCCCGATGACTTCATTGAATGGAGGACTCGTTGCAATAGGATTTTTGAAGTAAACGGGTATGATGATGAAAAATCTATCAAGGTAGCTGGGGTGAAACTAAAGGGGTATGCATCCCTTTGGTGGGAAAACACCGTTCTAGCTAGATTGAGGAAGAAGAAATCCAAAGTTAAAAGTCGGGACAAGTTAAAGAAGCTAATGAAGGAACGTTTTCTTCCTACTTCTTATACTTTTGATCTATATAATATGTTTGGGCCCCTTCTAGTCATGGGCCACCTAACCGGTGAAATGACTAAAATACCCTTAGAGGGAAAAATTACCATTTTACCCCTAAGGATCCTTTAGGCTAGAAAGTACAGGCCTTCAGTCAGACCCACTGAAAAAAAGGCTTTCATGACGTCACCATCTTCACCAGATGACGTCACTCCAGTACTACCTATAAATAGTACTCTCATCTGATCATTCAGGTACATTTTTCCATATATTGCATAACATTTACTTGTACTACTCTCTGACTTCTGAGATCAGTTCTGACTTAAGCATCGGAGAGCCGATCCCGGGAACATCTCCGGGGTGGTTCACGGTGCTCGGTTTTGCAGGTGCCCGGAATTCGAAGACCTTGGACTTTTTTGGTTACTACCCTAGTTGGAATTGGACTTCCCCGTATTACAATTTTACTGTGTTTCTTGCACCCGAAACAGTTGGCGCCGTCTGTGGGGATCGTAACATAACAGTTACATTTTCGAACATCATGACACGAGGACAAGGTAATCGCGGTACTACTGCTCGAAAGACCACTTCTGAGAATGCGCAGACTACTCTGCTGAACCAAGGAGGTGCTATCGTGGAGGACGATACTGACGTCCCCGTTACTGCAAGCTAAGCTGACGCAGTTCTCGAAGCACCTCCACCATCAGTCACTTACTAGGATCTTCGGTAGCTCGAGCTCCGAATGGAGAGGCACATGACTACTGTCATGCAACAACTTGTCTCCGTTATCAAGACCTAACAGACTACTCCCCCTGACCGAGGGATAGTCCTAGACCAGCCGCAGGCTCATCAAAGGATAGCCAATGCAAAACGTGCCCTAACCGAGCACGCTGCTGCTCGCCCTTCGAAGAGAGCTCCTGCCACTTCGAAAGGGAAAATCATGTCGCCAAATCAGGACGACGCTCGACACATTATACAACAGAAACAAATGAGGAGCAAAACTTCGATGCTCGAAGAATCATTGAGAAAATAAGAGAGCAATCCCAGGTAGGAGATTCGATGTACCCAAAGGCCACTCGCATCTCAGAACAGTCTTGCTCGCTGACTAACCGTCACACACCTAGAATTGAGATCCAACACAATTTCGAAGATCCAGAAGAGGTAGCTGAGTCAGGTTTTCAGCTGGTTCAGCAGTGGCACATAAATCACCTTTTAGCCAACACATCATGGAGACCCCTAACATGGGCAAAGTCAAAATCCCCATGATTGAGCATTATTCAGGAACCACTGATCCAGCTGACCACCTAGTTGCGTAAAAGGCACAAATGAGCGTGCAGACCTTCTGTGAAGCCACATGGTGTTGGTATTTCCCGACCACATTCAAAGGGTCGGCCCTCAACTGGTTCACCAGCCTACCTTCGGGATCATCACCAGCTTCTGAGCCCTTGAGGCCCTATTCTCCCAACACTTCATCGTGGCAACGCGCCATAAAAAGACTAGTGTGCACTTGATGTAAAATTTTCAGCAAAACGGAGAAAGTTTGAGCTGTTACATCAAGAGATTCATTGAAGAATCCCTCAAGGTTCCGACCTCCAAGATGGAGTTGCCCTTTACGGCATTGATGAATGGCCTCCATCCTGGACGGTTCATGTTCGAGCTCGCTATGAGAGAGACTCTCACCTTAGCCGATGCATTGAGGCAAGCACAAAAGTTCATTCAAGCATCGGACATTTGCAAGTCCACGTAAGACGAAGGAGGTACTAAGAGGAAGAATGAACTATCGAATTTTAAGGATGGCATGTCTGATAGGTTGAAGAGACATCAACACTTGGACGGAGGTCATGAGACTCGTTATAACATCAATCGACGAGAAATATACCTCGACTTGAAGGAAAAGTCTTTGCTTCCCAAACCCACTCCCATCAAGACGTCGAATTTCAGAAGAGATAAGAAGTTATGGTGTGAGTACCATCGAGATTGTGGTCATACAACCAACGGCTGTAGTGAATTAAAGAGAGCCCTAGATAAGCTCGCTGATGAGGGAAAATTGAACAAATATCTGAAAAATCCATGGGATGAACGTCGAACTGAGAAGAAGAGAAGACCTCGGTCGAAATGCGACGAGACCGAAGGGTACGTCTCTTGATCATCAAACCGCTCAACGAGGCACATACAGGGGCTAATGGTACCTCGACCTTGCCGGTCAAAAGAGGATATCGAAATATACCATGCTGAACTTCGGTTTTTTCTTAGATTTATAAAATGCCGCGACCTTACCGGTCGAAACGGCCTTGTAAATAACCAAGTTATGAAATGAAAATGACCTAGCAGGTCATTTGAGATTTATTTATTTGTTAATTTCTTTTAGACCTAACAGGTCACTCAACATTGACGCTAACGTCAAATTAAACGTGGCACACCTCCACTCCCCTAACCGGGGCTACGTCGAACAACTTCAGCAATATCATCCCTCACTTACCGGGGCTACCTCGAACTCTTTAAAGAAACACACAATTTCTTTAACAGAGCTACCTCGAGCCTTCTCAAGGGACATCCCTTAATCAAAATGCTATGAAATATTGTAAAAGTATTAAAGCCCTTCAACAAGGCACCTACTTCGAGCAAAGTGAGTACATGACTCATTCGCCCTCACCAGGCTCCCACGAAGTCTCGGCCCTTCAACAAGGCACCCACCACGAGCGAAAATGAGTATGACACTCATTAGTCCTAACTAGGCCACCTCGAGCAAAAAAGCCCTTCCAACAAGGCACCTACCTCAAATGAACCTAAGGCTCATTAGCCCTAACCGAGCTAATTCGAGTAGAGGTCATTCGAGCAACGACATACGAAAGTTATCACTCGTTCAAGGCATGCAACTACCTCGAACTAAACGAGGTAACCACTTCGAGCAAATTGAGTATAGGACTCATTAGCCCTCACCAGGCAACCTCGAAGAAGGAAATCCGTAGTGAGGGTGTTCGACCTTACTGATACACCTAAGATGACGGTGTTCGAGCTTTTTCATACACCCAAGTAAGGAAGAGGGTGTTCGAGCTTTTTCATACACCCAGTAAGGAAAAGGGTGATAGAGTTTTTTCATACACCCAAGTAAGGAAGAGGGTGATTGAGTTTTTTCATACGCCCAAGTAAGGAAGAGGGTGATCGAGTTTTTTCATGCACCCAAGGAAAGGAGGGTGTTCGAGTTTTTTCATGAACCCAAGGAAAGAGGAGGGTGTTCGAGTTTTGATGAGACACCTAAGATGAGGGTGTTCGAGTTTTTCTAAGACAACACCCATAGTGAGGGTGTTCGAGTTTTTATACACACTTAAGGTGAGGGTGTTCGAAGTTTTTGTACACACCCAAGTTGAGGGTGTTCGAAGTTTTTTGTACACACCCATCGATAGAGGGTATTCGAGTTTTTCAAACACTCATAGATGAAGGTGTTCGAATTTTTCTCTGACACTGAAGATGAGGGTGTTCGTTTCCAAGGCACCCAAGATGAAGGTGTTCGAATTTTCAAAGACACCCAAGAGGAGTATGGTCGGATTTTCATCAAAACCCTTAACCAGGGTACGTTGAAATTATCTACTTAAGCGCAAAACAAGGGTACATCAAGTAGAACAAGCAAGTGCATACATTGCTTCGTCAAGATCCTAAGCTTCGACATAGGCGTGGGGATAATGATGCAACCCAATTTTGATAAGGTCCAGCTATTGATCGAGGTTTGAAGTCATTCGAAATCACACATGGGCAAGCATAATTCTTTGAGTGAGATCCTCTAGAACCAGCATCAGAAAATTTCTTCCCAGAAGGCTACATCGAGGCTAGTCGAGTTTAGAGGTTATTTGAATCGAAATCAAGGCAAATCACCCATTCGAGATGTTGATCCCTCGCATCAAAGAATGATGAAGCACCTCCATTTATCAGACCAGGGATTTGAAAGTCTAGGCTAGAGATGCTCTTGTTTGATGTCTAGCAGAACGGCTCCTCTAGTCCCATTTAATGCTTACCTCAGAGCTTTTGGGTCCCAGCTCCTTGTTGCCCCTCGAGCTGGTGTTGGTACAGTTGGTGCCCGTTCTCGACCGCCATAGGAAGAGGGGAACGCCTCGAACTTGAGAGAGGCAAGCATGAGTGATTATATTGCTCGAGCTGCGATCCGTGCATGAAGGCTCTTAAGTGCCTCCAGCTGAGCATGATCGATGTCAAGCACCACCATGCTTCGAAGTGCTACACAAAGAACACTAGCATCAATTGGATCGTTCCTAGTGATCTTCATTCCTTGATCAAGTGACGACTTGAGCACCATTATGACTCATTTGCATGATGATCATGACATATAATTAGCATCATTGCTAGATCCAATTGACTTCGAGCTCCATCATCATCATGTATGATGATCAAGCCCTATGATCAACATCAAATGATCAAGACTTCGAAGCATAGCTCATCACCATCACTTTATCGAGTCACGTAATCATCATTCCTCATCATCATCACTTGTTCAAATCATATGATCATCATTCTATGATCATGTCATGTTTTAGCATGAAAAAGGTCAAACCCAAAAGCAAAGCATCCTCGAAGGTTGATAAACAACAACTCTTCATTTGATAATTACCTCAAGCTTGAAATATTGACCACCTCGAGCTGCTGTACGTGATATACCTGCATGAGAAAATTCGAGCTAAGCACGCACATGCCCTTCGAGTATGTTGTTGTGCGTGATATACGTGCCACGAGCTCTTAGACACGCATACCGTTCGAGTGAGGTCACTTGAAATTTTGAGAACACTTGGTTTAGAGGTACCTGGAGTTTAAAAGGTCACTCAAGTCACGAAGTCATTCGAGTTGTGAGGTCACTCAAAGTATGAAATCACTCGAGTAGAAGTCATTCGAACGTCGTCATTCGAATGCGAGTCAAGTCGAGTTAATTACGCAAATATATCTCGAGCTGAGGATACCTCGAGCTGTGTAGAGGCATCTAACATTTGGTTAGAAATCAAGGTAGGACTTCGAGCATGATCATCCTATGATCAAATCACATGATCTTCATATGGTATTTACATAATCATCATTACTCAAATTAAATCACATGATCAAGCCATACCGACTGAGTCGACTTTGATATACATCACATGATCAAGCCATATGATCATCATCACCACACGATCAAGCCATATGATCATCCCATGATCAACTCAACCTCAAGTTGCTGCATGAGAAGTACTAAGTCAATCACAGCAAAGGAGATCGAGCTTGAAATCATGATCATCTTCCCATGGTTAAGTTAACTTCGAGCTACTATGCAGGAGAAGTATGAATGCATGAGGAATGTTAAAATGCAAAAGCAACTCTGTCAAAGTGCCTCGAGATACCGGATGAGGACTAAATAGTTACTCACTCTTCGAATGGGCTCATTCGAAGTATTCGACCTACAAATTAGTAAAATCGAAGAGCCGTCGGTCGAGGACACTCCAATAAGGCATGCCGGTACCTCGAGCTATATGGATGCATGGCTTGTCTTTTAATTGGTGCGTCGGTGATATTTGTCTGTTACTGTGTGAGCCACCTTGAAAAGAAAATACTCGAGCTGCTGCGAATCAGCATATGCAAAGACACTCATTCGAAGAAACACCCAGTCGAAGATGAGCTTAACCTCATCAGATTGTATGCTTCGAGTTAGGTGTAATTGAGTAAAATCCAAACTGGCTTATCATGTACCTCGAGCTTCTATGAGTAATGTATATGGGGCATGGAAAATCAATGGTGTGAGAAACACATGATCAAATCACTTGATCGAGTATTCGAGTCGACTTCGATATACATCACATGATCATGGATCACCCCATGATCAAGACGGCTTCGAGTATAGCTCCTCATCATCGATCGCATAGTCAAAAACACTTGATCGAGTCGACTTCGATATACATCACATGATCGTCACTCCATGATACCAGACGACTTCTAGCATAACTACCCATCATCACATGATCAAAGCTATTACGCTTAGGAATGAGCATGGATGCATAGAAAAATTATAAAATACAGGATCAAAGCTACTGTAATGGGCATGAGAGAGTAGAGTGTAAGGAATGAGAAGGAAAAATGAATGAAGC